>APFE031564653.1:41300-128446 GCA_000404065.3 Pinus taeda
AAAATATTTATATTACAAAATTTTGAAAAAATTAGTTGGATCGTAAGCCTCCCAATATCTTCGAGAAGGCATATTTGAAAATGCCATTGAGAGTAACGCACACCAAATAAAAATGTGGCTGTAATAGAATCCATTATGAAAGTCATACGCAAAGATAAACAATAAAACAAATCATCTGACCAAAGCGATCAAAGATTATCTCTGAACATACACAATAAAACAAATCATGTAAAATCATAACTTTTAAGATCACTCTATTTTGAGAATTGAGTACCAAATGAGCATTTTGACACGAATTTAATTTATTTATTTTAAATAGTGACCTCAAAATAAATTATAAGTTTTTAATGATTCCATTTTTATGAATTATGAGTTTTTAAGTAAAATTCGGTTGGTGTTTATTCACAAAATATTTTGTTCTTAAAGAGTTTGTCATTTTTGGGATATTAAGAGAGTTTTTTCATTTCCAAAACATTTGTAATCTTTTCTCATTTCTAAAACATTTGCCACATTATCAACTTTCTTGATTTTATAAGGCAACAAAACTGTACTGATTTAGGAAAGCTTCTCTCCCTTCATTTTTATCATAAAAATAAAATATTAAAAAATCTCAATTAATATCTTATTTTCTTAATATCTTATAAACCACATTGATCTTAGTGAACGTTAATAATAATCATCATAATCCTCATCAACATGTTATCAGTTTAAAAATTTACTATGACAATGACACATAATTAAAACTTTCAAAGCAATTTTCCCCATGATGCAATATTATGTTCTAAAATAATTTAAAGTGAATTGATATACAAGTTAAACATATATTATATATTTATTTTAAAACAATAATCAATTTTTAATATAGAAATTTATCCTTAACTTACTTATAGAGATTTTTAATTTATAAACTTAATTTTTTTTGTTAAAATATCAATAAATTAACTTATCAAAACACATAAACAACCACTATCCCCATTTGTAACATGATAATCTTTTTACTTAATCAATTTTTCAAAATAATAAAAAATATTACATAAAATTAAATCCCTACTATAAACTAAATAGTAATTAAATTAAAATTATAAAACTTTATATTACAATATAAATCCGTTATTAAAATTATAAAACTTTATATCAAAATATAAATCCGTTATTTTAAAAGATTTCGTGGTACTGGAGATTGCCAACTGCACCTTTTCATATCAGCGCATCTGCAGATGAAGGTTTGTGTACTTTACTACGAGGCAGCTCCTGCGCTTTTGGGAGGCCTGCATTGTCGAGGTTCCGCTGATCTCTCCTTGACTTTCTCTGTTGTTTCTGCATAGTTAAGGTTCTGCGGATCTGCTTGGCTTTCTCAGTTGTCTTACTGTCTGCTACAAGAATGGTCAGGATCAGCGAAGGCTTCATAAAAGTACAAAACTAGCCACAACAATCCTCATCACATAACTAACTCGCCAACCCATCAACAAAAAGGAATTCGTATCGAGCAGACATGCTTCTCTGAAGGCAAAAGTTAAAACCTATTGAACCTTCTAGACATATACATGATGCTTTCCTTGATGGTTGATGGCTTCTTGTCATGGTTTTATTTTTTCCTAAACCCTAGGTTGTCTTTCCCATTCTCATGGGTTGCAGAGGAACCCGACCGTAAAAACAAATCCAGTATATTTAATATTTAATAATACAATCTACTTCCAACTTATCTGCAGCCTTAGGGTATAAAAGGTATAATTATTATTACTAAAACATAAGTATGGTTAAATTGTAGATTGAATAGGATATTTTATTCTCATGATTAAGATTATGCGCATTATCCCCCAAAAAAAAAAACTTATAAAACAATATTGTTGCGAGACATGTTTCTCTACAAAACAAAATTTCGTTTATGCGCATTATCCCCAAAAAAAACACTTATAAAACAATATTGTTGCGAGACATGTTTCTCTACCAAACAAAATTTCGTGACATTGGAAATAAAAGTCTCAAACTCAAAAAAAATTTAAGGATGTTTCCAAATTCCAAGTAAGCAGTTCCCATAAAATTTGTTTAAAGTAGTGAAATAATCAACACTTTGTTTAATTTTATATTAACAAATTGTTGTTAATAGTATTTATTTCTTATTTTTAAGGCAATATAAGTTCAAATAAAAAAGAAGTAATACATAGAACCATAGTAAAGTTACCACTTATACAATAAATTTGAATAAAGTTCAAAATGAAACATTGTAATCATATTATTATATAGAGATAGATTTTTTATTTTTATAATAAAAAAATATCATATGTTAATTTTATTTAAAACTTGAAATTAATTTTTTTTAAAGGTGGGAAAATTTATCATAATTTAATTGTTAAATCAGTCATTAGGACAACTATCTCTAACTGTTAACTTATCACCTTTATTCAAGGAAAATCTGGAATAACCCACTCCCAAATGCCTCTAGATCTTAGACTTGCCAACACTTACGAGCTGGCATTCAAACAAAATTAGTTTTGAGGAAATTAAATTATTATTATTCGTACCATAACCATTTTTAAAATAAATATTTATATTACAAACATTTAGAAAATCTTAGTTTTATCGTACACCTCCCACCATCTTCGAGAAGGCATATTTTAGAATGACATTGAAACAACAGCAACTGCATAAGTGATACTCCCTGCCGACATGCCCAGGTTATAACATCATATACCAAAGAAACATAAGCAAGATACTTCAATGCCATCCAAATTATATAGAGCTAGCAAAAACAAAGTTTCCTTCCCAATGCGGGGATGTAGCTCTTGCGGGTGATCCCCATTGTTTTGACCCGTGCCATGCTGGATTGATCGAGGGGCTAATGTATGATCTTCGTTTCAACATTGTAGGGCATGGACATGTTTCTTGTCTGTACCGTCAATTTACCATCCTATGCTTGAGGTCGGCTTGGTGAAACTTAGTATGACTTTGAAACAACGGTAAAAAAGTAAATTCTAGAATAAACAAGATGAATTGCAAGGAAGTATATTATATATTACTCACAGTCAAGCTTGGAAATCAAGTTAGGAAGGTATAAAACAAAGTGAAAGTGGATTAAACAGAACCAAATGAATAAATTAATAAAAAGCGGCAGAGGAGGTACTTGTCGCTCAAGCTTCCAATAATATCTCGGTTACACGTGTAATGCATGGAAAATATGAGTGTATGTACAAATATTGAATCACTATTTTTTATGAGTATTTTAAAATGAATTAAACGTATAATATGAAATAACATGCAATCAAATAATAGAACACTTAGGCACCATGCATGCATTCTTGCTAGATATGAATTGATAGTGAGGATGTTTTCTCGCCCCTCACTTTGATTAGGTGATATGAGATGATAGCAAGAATGACCAAGGTTCAGGTCCCTACAATTGGAATTTTTCTTTTTTATGTTGTAGAAGAATTTGATGAAACATTTTTTGAGATGGTCTGAGGGCTATTAGTTTGAGGGATTTTATTTGAGTTTGTATTCGATTGATTTTCCTTCTATTTTGACGTTGTAGTAAGCCTACTTCACGTGGTCTTTTGCCATTTTTTAGTGCTCGAGGAAGGTTGTTGGGTTCCTCTTTTGTGTTAGTATAAGATTTATCCAAATTCAAGAATGCAAAAGCACTTTCCATACCAATGTCACCTTCCGAAGTGTTGTTCTGCAACATACATGGAGGAGAAATAGGGATCCATATAATCATTTATGCATTTTGGAATTAGAAGGTTCTGAAAAGATTAAAGCGTCATTTTTTTAGAACTTCAATTAGACATTCTACATATATTTAAAATATTTTGAAATAGGAAAACGATAAATTTCTGCAACAACGATCTGTATCAATTCATGTATAATTAGATGTAGTGTCCATAGAGCATTTAACAAATCCCTCGAGAGATATTATAAAAGATTGATGTTTAAAATAGTCATAGGATGTCTAGATTCAAAGTTAAATGCAAATCTACTGCTGTGGATAATGGAAGGCTATTTAAGGCAACCAAATGCTTGAAACATGCGATGAGATTATAAGTGTTATGCGCCCCTTTCTTAATATGGACACTCAAGCTGGGTATTGATCCTTACTTGCAGTAAGTCAATTGGCCTGAGAAGTACATGATCTCGACTTTTACATTAATATTTTTTTTGTTTTATTATTACAAATCCCTTTTTCTATTATGAATTAATATGAATGCATATTTTGGCCCTAGTAAGCTATTACTAAAGCATTCTACATTGAAGATAAGATAATACTCACAACATACGGCTAATATAAGCGCAATTAGAAAGATTGGCCAAATATGGACTTCCTTAATGAAAACAGAGCACTTCTACCATTTTAAATCATCGACACCAGGAAAAATAAATAATAAATAACCTTCTTATTGTGCATCAGCTCCAGCCTCCAGCTTTCCTTCTCAGAAGCGTCCGCGCCTAGCCACTTGAACTCTGACAAACAAAAAAGAAACAAATATTGCATCGACTTTCGCATTGTTCCCTAATTACTTAGGATGCCTTTTTTAACTTTAATTTTTATGATAAATGAGCACACCCTTAATTTTTATGATAAATGTGCACACAATTCCTTCCATTTCCACGATGAATGTTATAATGGAGAATCTTTCACATCGGATTTTGTGTAGAATGTCCCAGATGTAGTTAGGGGAAAAACAAACAATATAAACACTTTAATTGTATTTTTTGAATAATTTGGTAATTATTAGACTGTTTGCTAATTATTATAGTATTGAATTAAGGATTCTGTGATCCATAATAGTTGTAAGAAGAATTTCGGCGTAAATCACATGAAGAAAGACCTTTGTCGACGTGTTTCGAGCCAACTAGTGTAGTTCATCGTCAGGACAAGTTGAAGAAACAAATCCAGCTATGCATGTTAAATAGTCTAAGCAGAGCCCCCAACGACTATCTTGACCAACGGCTAATTTTGAATTTGGGACCACAGTCAAAAAGTAATTTTTATAATATAGTTATATTCAGTGACCATTCCTTTAAAATATATAAAAACATTTATATAATAAAATAATTTAATAGTCTAATTAATAGTTAGTTAAAATATTTAATAATTAAAATATTATTATTTATAAAAAATATATAATAACAATATACATAGGAATTTTTAGGATATAGTTATTAGAATTAGAAGAAGACATAAGTTAAAAATAAATAAATATAAATAAATAAAATATATATAAAAAATAGAAACGGTAAATTAAACGAAATAGTAGTAGCTAGTTAAAGGTAAAAGTAGTTGAAAACCAAAATTAAAGAAATAATAATTATAATTAAATTAAATTAAAATTATAAATATCATAATAAATAAAATAAATAAAAATACATAAATTTATAAACTATAATAAAGAACAGTTGATAAAGGTAAGTAGTTTAAAAAATTATAATAAATAAAAGATAAAAATAATGAATAATTAGATTATAAATAAATAATATATTATTATTAAATAATAATAAATATAAAACTAAAACAGGTAATAAATTAAGAAGTGGCAGAAAGTTAAAATTAGTTGAAAAATTAAATAAATAAAAGTAAAATAAAATGAATATAATTAGATAAATAATAAAAAAAAATAAATTATATAATATCCCTGAAATACATATATATATATATAGAAAGAACGACACAAAAAATAAAAAGGAGAGGGACAGGAAAAAGACCAATAAAAACCACAGAGCAAAACAGATAAACCCTAGGAGGAAGGAAGGCTCCAGGGGGAGCACAGAAAGCTAGCAAAAAGATAACAAGGGGGAGGGGGTAGGGGGGTGGAGGAGAAAGACTAAGACAACAGGGCAGGGATCCAACAGCTACTGATTTTCCAGCCGTCATCTCTATTGAGATTGTTAGGCCTTCTTTCAATCTCAATAGCTTCCCTGAATTTACGATGATGGAATTGAGCAACTTACGATGATTTACGTTGAAGTTCTTCTTACAATTATTAGACTATTTCGAGTCTTTCCTATTAGATAATACCCAAGACTATCATGGTTTATGGAGGCAGATGCTATACACTGCATATTTTGCTAATTTTCCTCCATTTAAAGTTTTTCTTTTGAAAACTCCCTAAATATTGTATAACTCAATTCACGCTAGAAAAGGCTGAACGTTTTACATTTATACTCTGCATATTTTGCTAATTGGTTGTAAGAAGACAATGTACATAATCGTGTTATTCAATTGGCTTTGGGTTACTCAAGACCTGGTGCTATATGTGGCTCCTGAGAATGCTTATAAATGAAAGAGAATGGAAGAGAGAAAACGCAATGTAAGGTTAATTACCCAAACATCAGTGGATGCCAAGCTCCAGGTAGTCATAATTTGCCTCTTCAAAATCAATTGAAATATTTTCTCTATTTGGAAAGAGCATAAATGTTTAATTTGAGACAAATGAATGCATACCTGGTAGTAGAGGGAGACACCGCTTCAACCATTTTTGGTGTATGATTTTTGTAGAAGAGGGCAAATTTGCAGTGGTGGGAATGTTGGATGTTGGATGTTGTAAGTGGTGCCCATGATGTGCTGAGAATCAACGAGCATCAATGGGCAACAATGTTGGATGCTAGATATTGTAGGTGGTGCCCATGCTATGTTGAGCATCAACCGACAACAAGCTTATGAATTTCATCAACGTGCAACAAGCTTATGAATTATTATCGATGCCTAGACACATTTTAGGTTGTACCACAGTGTCACTGGAATAAATGGGAAACAAGCTTATGAATGGTTATGGATGCTTGGACACATTTTAGGTGGCAGCGCAACATCAACCGACAACAAGCTTATGAATTGCTATGGATGTCTGGACACATTGGCTTGTAAGTGGTGGATGGTAAAGTTTATGAATTATTATGGATGGCTAGACACATTGGCTTGTAAGTGATGGATGGTAAAATTGTGGACGAGAGGAAAATGGTGGATGTTAAAGTTGTGGACTAGAGGAAAAATGGAGAACAGAGAACATGCTGGTAGAGGAGCAGTGGAGAGAAGTTGATTTGCAATGGTATATGGTAATAATCATGTTGTATTAGGCTTGGAGCTTGCCATGAAGCTGTGCACTACCAACTATGCTAATGAACTACCCGGGTAGAGACCTAAACAAAACTTTGGATAAATAGGCAAAGATTTGAAAAATAACTTCTCATAACTACTATTTTGGATAAAACAAACTTAAACTTTGGATAAACAAGAAAAGACTTCAAAAAACCTTTGCATAATGACTACTTTGGATAAAACAAACTTTGCATTAGCAGATGGTAATAAGCATGTTGTATTAGGCTTGGAGCTTGCGCTGCCAACTATGCCAACGAACTACGCGGGTAGAGACCTACAGAAAACTTTGGATAAACAGACAAAGACTTGAAAAAAACTTTGCATAACTATTACTTTGGATAAAACAAACTTTGGATGACAACTATTTTGGATAAAACAATAGAAACCAGAACAAGCAGGAAATAAAACTAAAACAAACTTTGCATGACAACTATTTTAGATAAAACAATAGAGACCAAAACAAACAGGAAATAAAACTAAAACAAACTTTGCATGACAACTATTTTAGATAAAACAACAGGGACCAAATGAGGTAAAAAATACAACTTTGCATAAAAAATTTAAGCCAAAAATAAAAAGTTAAGAAGGCAATAAAACTTAGGATAAAAAATATAAGTCGATAATAAGAGCTCAGATATTATTGCCGAGTCAAATCATTTGCCATCTATTATTTAATAAAATATAATTATTTTATCACATTAATGTATCAACCAATATATAATTTTAAGAGATCAATGCGAAAATTAATAGATGGTCAACCATTTATCGATCGCAATAGTCTCTGCTTCTCAGTAGGCAGGGACTAATAACACACATGAAATGAAAACGTGGCTGTAATAGAATCCAGTATTAAAGTCGTACGCAAAGATAGACAATAAAGCAAATCATGTAAAGCAATAACTTTTAACATCACTTTGTTTTAACAATAGGGTTAATCGTTGCAATTTTAAGAATTGAGGGCATGCACTTTATCAAATACCATGGAACCATAAGTTTATTAATGATTATGGATTTTGGTATAATCACCCAAGTTTAATACAAAATGAGCATTTTGATATAAATTTAATTTAATTATTTTAAATTGCAAAAAAAATATAATCGTCACACTTTTAGAGATCATAATGTGAACAATTTAAAAATTTACTAACGCTAATAACACATAATTAAAACCTTTTAAGCAATCTGTTCTATGATGCAAGGTTATGTTTATTTTTTATATAGGTACCATTGCAACCTCATAAAATGATCCCATGTGCCTCATCTTTAGGTCGTCCACCTCTGCATGCTCCTTTAATTACTTGACTTCAACATAGTACTCTTTGTGCTTTTTTGGGGTAAACTCCATTTTTTTTTGTCCAAAAACAAATGCGCTACGTTCTGTTTTGATTTTCCCATTTCAGGATTTATGGATCTTTGGGGAAAGTTTCTATATTATCGAATTTCATTAGGGAGAGCACTCACAATTTTTTCTACCATCAGTAAGAAGTTTTACGAAGATTGAAGGGACATTCTAAATAGAGTTGAAAGATGTTTCAGGTAGATTTAAGGGTTTTCAGAATAGTTTTGAACATTAATGATTAGATAATATGGATTTTTTTCCTTTCCATGATATTTGTATATTACTAAATTTAAATCATGGTAGAAGTTGTAATTCAAAACATGGATTTTATCCCAGTGAATCTATATTATTAAATTTAAAACATCGTAGAAGTTGTAACTCAAAACATGGATTTTATCATTGTGAATCTAAGTCAGTGGTACAAGTTGTAACTCAAAGCATAGGTTTTGAATAATGAGTAACTTTGATTTGGTGCTTCTACTATCCAAACATCAAAACATTGGTGATTGTGAAAATAATTAGACATTAATGACTTGAATATGGTCATACAATAAATGTTTATTTAAATTCTTATTCAAGCACCTTCTTAATCTAAAAATATGAATCCAATCCCTTTACAAAACCACAAAACATATTGAGAAGCGAATGTCTTTTACATTATTATTATTATTAACAAAATAATGAGGAAAAAAGGCTGTTATAATGACATTTCTCTGCCTTATGGATGCAAAGAGTTAAACTTAAATTTTCTAAAGTTAAACTACATTTTGCTCATGTGTAGTTGCCAATAATAGAATGTCGTTTGACCATTTTTTAACTTGTTCAATCTTTTTTAAAAAAACTCGCACAAATGTTATCATATAATTTTTTTGGTCACCCTATTAAGTCTTAACAATGTTTTCTATTGGCCAATGAACAATTTGAATGTATTATTTAGCTTTTTCCTGAGGTAGAGAGGTACATACAATGTGGAAGACTTAGGACTAAAAATCCTATTGAGAGGAAATTTTATCATAGCCAAGTAATGCTAGCACTACTCTAGCATTACTTGGTTAACATTAGTTGTTTGCCTCCACTCTGGTATCTTATATATCATCAAGTCTTGCCACGATCTTCTAAGCCCTTTGGTACATGCGACTGTCAAATTGCTTAAACTGGCCAATTAGCCTCCCATCAAGCGAGACTGATCCAAAATGGATTTTGGATAGACTTCTAAGTCTAATTGTTCCTCAAAAAGGAAAATCAAAGTCCAAGGAAGTTCCTAGAAATAGCCCCATTACAGATATCTTTTCCTTCTAAATCTACTACAACTTGAATGGGCTAAAATGGACATAGGATGCAAAAGTTATCACAAAAAGAAGCTTCCCTTTTTTTGGAAAAAGCGGCAAAACCCCTAAAATGGGAAAAAAACCCTTAGAAAGGGAAATCACATCAGAGGAGGTCCAAAAGGCAGACTTAAGCAGAAAGGGGAGAAACACTCGATTACCGATCCCCGACATATCGGGTCGGAGAAAGGCTTATGCATATAACCTAAGGCAAGGACCCCAGGCCAATGCAATATTGCAATCACTGATATCGACGGATCGACGTTGGTGATGCCATGAGGCAAAGGACAGACACCGGGCCAACACAACTTGTGATTGCGATATATCGCATCACAATGTCGCCTCACAGTGATGTAAAGGGGGTGATAATGCCAGACCTGATGGACTTTATAGGCACAGTTAGATAAGTTTTGAGTTCCGATAAAAGGGGCTTTTGTGTATATCGGTGCATTTTGGCATGAAAATCAAAATACAAAGCAAAGATGCCCAAAGTGACCCAAGGTGGACCCAATTCGATATTAGGGTGATTTCGATATAATTTGAAGTCCGATAAAAAGGATTTTGTCGAGTTTTTGAATGTTTTCTCGGGTATTTGGGATCTCACCCAATATGTTAATGCGATGCGATATAACGCCTAATCACAGACTCAATAGGGATTTTAGGGGCGATTGAATGGGGTTTCAAGTCCAAAAATCACGCCCGATAGTGTATTTTGTAGACATTCTCTCTATAATGGGATTTTCACAATTTTTGGTTTTTTGCCTATGAGAAGGCCCCAAAACCTTTGTAACTACTCCTAATCATCATGCCACGTTGTAAGCAGGCGTTTTTACAGGAAATAATGCATTTTGAAGCCACGGAGCCGCAAAGTCATAGGGAGATAATGAATCACAGAGAAATGGCTAGGGAAGCGAAAAATCCAGAAAAATGCTTCAAAGAAGCCAGAAGGCCCAACTGATAGGGGATTGGCATGTTCAGGAGGTCGCTAAGCATAGAGCATAGAGTTGTTAGCTGAGAGAGTGAACAGCCTAAGAGCATGATTGACAAGCAGAAAGCTGTAAAAAGGGTCACTAGAAGGTTGTCGAGGACTGCTTGGAGGTCAGGCGAGTCACAGAGGCACGCAGAGGCCGAGAGAGAGCTCATAGAAGCCAAATACGAGAGCTAAGAGCTAGAGCCAGAGCCAAGAGCTAGAGCCAGAGCGAGAGCCAAGAGCCAAAGTGAGAGCCAGAGCCCGAGCCAGAGTAGAGAACCAGAGCGAGAACCGAGAGCCAGAAAGATGAGAGCTTAAGAGCCAAGGATGAGATGGTGTTTTGAGCCAAGAGCATGTAAAAGGACTTTGTCATAATCCCAAAGAGCCTAGTTGAGTTGACTAGAGCTCATGGAGATGTAGCCCAAGAGTTTTGTGTAAAATCCTAATTAAATTGTTGTTCTGTGTGTTTGTTTTATTGCTACATTGTTTACCGTTATATGTATGTTATATCAACATAAACGACAAATTTTTTACAACACATAAATAGTTTTAAAACAACCATAAGCATACACCTTATTTTCAAGCACACATTTTATTCTGCATTGGTTAATCATAAAGACTTGAGAATATTTAAGCTCTGGAAGTGGCAGAGGTGTTTGTAAGTTGGACAAGAACCCTGAGTGCCCCATTTTTAGATCAAGTGGTATCAGAGCTTAAGATTGGTTAACTTCACCTTCAAGAAGGTGATATTAAAGTTGGGTATATCAGAGAAAGTGGTATCAACTCAAAATTCTTGATTGACAAAGCAAAGGTTGATTGTTTGAACGGTGTTTGACAATCAAATCTTTGACTAATTGATTGTTTGATTGATTGTATGCTTGTCACACACTAACTATTTTCTAAGTTTGCAAAGGTGAAGGGAAAGCTATTGATAGCTCAGTCCAGGAAGGACATGAAGGAAGAAGGGTTGAAGGCATTCTTCTATCCCAAAGGACCTCAAAGCAATCCTTGAAGCACAACAAGTTTGTTGCAAAAGGTTGCTTAAATAAAGCTCTTTTTTAATCTTGTTTGAAGTTCTTTTGTTCATTGGCATAATGAAAACTTCTACAAGTATGTCCTCAACTTCTTCTTTCTTCACAAGAGTCTTTGATGAAGACCTGAAGCAATATTTGTCCAGCATGATGGATATGGTGAGAGAAATGTAATTGGATGGAAGGAAGAGTAGCATACTTAGAGAGAAGTTGAATTCCATGGAGGAAGAGAAGCAATTGCTTTTTGACAAATTGCAAGAAATGGAGAAGCAACTTCGTATTGCAAATATGAACCTGAAAAGGATGCATGAGTTGGAGTCATAGCTTTTTGTTGCTAGAGAAGCCTTGGTCAAGTATCAGCTTGAAGAAGAGGTAAACCATTCTAGATTATCTTCAAATTCTTCTAAGAATTCTTATATTGGATCTTTTGAAAAGCATACCAAAGGCATAGGTTCCAAGCTAGTGTCCAATATGGGCTATGAAAGAAAAGGCTTGGGCAAGCATGCACAAGGTATTGTTGAATGAATAATGGTCGAGGAAAGGCCTAAGTATTTTGGTATTGGCTATGGACAGTGTTATGGAGGGAGTTCCAAAGATGCCACGAAGGCCATTTAAACAGTCCCAAGAAGGAGTTTCATTTCACGTCCTCTACCTTAGAAGTGTGAATATTGTATTAAGGAGGAATGCAATAGCTTGATACATCATTTGCAGGATGCAGGTGTTCAGAAGCACACACTTGAACCAAACATTTATGGAAACTCTAACAGCCTTGAAGAGATTGATGGTGTTCCAAATGGAGTGACTTCTTCATTTGTTTCACCTCCTCATGAAGGCAATAAAGGTGAAAGGCACTGGTATAAATCTGGTTCTAATCATATTCCTTTTGATTTTGCAAAGCATGATAAATTTCCACATGCATATGGGAAAAAAAATGCATTTTCCTTTTGTGGTTTGGATAACTATAATGTTTCTAGATGTTGCAAGAAAATGGCCACATATAGGAAACTTTTGAAGGAAAAGAAGCAATAATCCAAAGGTCCATTAGACAAGGAAAATCATGTTGTCAAGAGGATGCACATGTGTTGCACTTACTGCCATAAACAAGGGCATATCGCTGAAAGATGTTGGACTCTGAACAGAATAATGCTTCCACAAAAGTTGGAAAAGGTGGAAAGAGAGAATGGTAGGAATGGAAAGGAAGTTTCCATGAATGATGTGTTTCGAGATGATTCACATGTTGATGCTGATGTGCAGACAAAGGAAAGACCTTTGAAATGGGTTGGTAAGAAACGGTTACAATTCTTTTCCAATTAAGGTTGCATGTCTATTGATGCATCTATTTGGATTTCTTTGTTGATGAGATGCAAGTTTCAGGACTTTGCCAAGAAGGTGAATGAAAAAAAGTTCAGTGGGAAACTCACTTTGTTACTGCAACATTATATTGCATTTCAACTTTGAAAGTACAATGTGCTTAAGTGAGAGCTTAAGGATGAAATGCATGCATAAGCTTGATGTGCATGGACAAAGGGATGTTGATGTTTTCTTTGTATTTGAACATGTATGTGTAATTAACTTGAAGGATTGATTGCTTTGTTGTAACATGCATGTAATGTTGACTTGAGGAAAGTTGACTTGGTCTCCAAGATGGAGATAGTAATGAAATGTTTCATCTTTTGAAAAAGAGTCCTAATCATCTTTTTCTACATGCTTGACTTGAAGGGTCATTTGTTTTAAAGGCATGTTTTGTGGGCTTGTTATCTAGTCCATCATTTGTATGTAGATATAAGACATGGAGGTATTCACAAGATGTGAAAATCTATTTCCTTTGTTGAAGCAAGATTTTACGCCATCTAGTTGTTGCAGTATTTCTATTGTTGTTAACAGTTGTTGTTGATAGCTTTTCAAACAGGTACAAATGAGAATTTTGTGGAGCAGGTGTACTTCACATTTGTTTGAGCCACCTTGGATCAATGACCATTTCAGCAGGAGTTCTGTAGTAAGTTAAGGAGGAAGACGATTCTTCCTAGGAGGACCATCATATCTAGGAAGGAAAGTGGACTAAGGCTTTGGTTTAGAGGCACTATGTAAGGCAAGTGTATGGAGGCTAAAAGAAGAGGGTGTTGTTACTATCATCTAATGTTCAGATGAGTATATCAGTATTTTGGAGACCAAAATTTCTTTTAGTGGGAAGGTGTGATCCAAAATGGATTTTGGATAGACTTCTAAGTCTAAGCATTCCTCACAGAGGAAAATGAAAGTCGAAGGAAGTTCTTGGACATAGCCCCATTGCAGAGATATTTTCCTTCTAACTCTACTACAACTTGAATGGGCTAAAATGGACTTAGGATGCAGAAGTAATCACAAAAAGAATTTTCCCTTTGTTCTTTGGAAAAAGAGGCAAAATCCCCTAAAATGGGCAAAAATCCCTTATAAACGGAAATCACATCGGAGGAGGTCCAAAAGGCGGATTTAAGTGGAAAGGGGAGAAACCCACAATTGCTGATCCTAGACATATCAGGTTGGAGGTAGGCTTATGCATATAACCTAAGGCAAGAATCCCAAGCCAATGCGATATTATGATCACCGATATTGGTAGATAGGCGTCGGTGATGCCACGAGGCAAAGGATGGACCCCCAGGCCAATGAAACTTGCGATTGTGATATATTGCATCACAATGTTGCCTCACAGTGATGTAAAAGGGGTGATAACACCGGACCAGATGGACTTTATAGCCGTGATTCGATAAGTTTTGAGTTCTGGTAAAAGCGGCTTTTCTATGTATTAGCGCATTTCAACATGAAAACCAAAATACAAAGGAAAGACTCCTGAAGCGACCCAAGGCAGACCCAATGCAATATTAGGGAAATTTTGATATAATTTGAAGTCCGATAAAAAGGATTTTGTTGGGTTTTTGAATTTTTTCCCGCGTATTTTGGACCTCATCCAATATGTTAATGCAATGCGATATAATGCCTAATGAAGGACCTGATAAGGATTTTAGGGGCAATTGAATGGGATTTAAAGTCTGAAAATCATGTGCGATAGTATATTTTGCAGACATTCACTGTGTAATGGGATTTTCTCAATTTTTGGGTTTTTGCCTATGAGAAGGCCCTAAAACCTCTGTAACTGCTCCTGATCATCATGCCACTCTACAAGAAGGTATTTTTATAGGAAATGATGCATTTTCAAGCCATGGAGCTACAGAGCCAGATGGCTAGTGTAAGTGACAAGGAGTAGAGAAACCTCAGAGGCACAGAGGGATAATGAATCACAAAAAAATGGCTAGGGAAGCCAGAAGGCCCAACTGCTAGGGGATTGGCATGTTCAGGAAGCCGTTGAGCATAGATCTATTAGTTGAGAGAGAAAATAGCCCAAGAACATGATTGATAGGTAGAAAGCTGCAAAAAGGGTCACTGGAAGGTTGTCGAGGACCGCTTGGAGGTCAAGCGAGTCAAAGAGGCACACAGGCTAAGAGAGAGCTTAGAGAAGCCATAGCTGAGAGCTAAGAGCCAGAGTAAGAGCCAAGAGCCAAAGTGAGAGTTAGAGCCATGAGCTAGAGCTAGAGCCAAAGCTAGAGCCAGAGTAGAGAGCCAGAGTGAGAGCCGAGAGCTAGAAAGCTGAGAGCTTTAGAGCCAGGGATAAGATGGTGTTATGAGCCCATTGTTCTATGTGAAACAGTGGAGTTGAGGTAGGAGCTTGTAAAAGGAATTTTCCATAATCCCAGAGAACCTAGTTGAGTTGATAAGAGCTCCCGAAGATGTAGCCCAAGAGTTTTGGGTGAACTCCTAATTAAATTCTTGTTCTGTGTGTTTGTTTTATTGCTGCATTGTTTACTCTAATAAGTATGTTATATTAGCATAAACAACATAATTTTTACAGCATATAAACTATTTTAAAGCAACCATAAGCATACACCTTATTTTCAAGAACATATTTAATTCCGCATTGGTTAATTATAAAGATTTGGGAATATTTAAGCTTTGGAAGTGGGAAAGGTGCTTGTAAGTTACACAAGAAGCCTAAGTGCCCCATTTTCAGATCAGAGATTCCCTTCACTTTGTTGAAGTGCTTACTCCTCCTTCCTCTCTTTAGAAACTCTCCATTCCTTTCCTTGACAAGGGTAATTTCTTAGTTTTTCATTATGACATCAGAACAATCGAGCCCTCTTTCTTATTGTCGAGGATCTAAAGATGGTTTAAATATTGTGTTGTTCAACTAGGTCTTCCTCCTATCGAGGAACTGCAGTGGAGTCCAAGCCCCATCACAGGATCAAGTGGAGCTTGCACTTGGACCAATTGGAGGAAACCACAAAAATTAGGTATCTTCTTGTGGGCCCAGATCACTGAACAAAAAAAATCTTTGAAATGACAAAATTCATGGCAGATTGTACATGCCATTTCTAGTTGTTGTGGGAGTTCCTTTTGATAGATTGTAAACACCAAATTTCAAAGGCCATGATGCCCCTCTATCATTTGATTTTTGAAATTTTCATAGAAATGTTTAGGCTGGGTGTTTTAGCAAGCTTACCCAACCAAAAAATCAAAGCAAGACTCCCTTAACTCTGTCAAACCATTTAATCATTCCTTTCTTCAATTGTTCTCCATAACTTTCCTCAACAATGGTAATTTATTATGTTTTGGTTTTGACTTCAAGCCAGTCTATCCTCCTTCTTGTTGTCAAAGAAATATGGTGGAGGCCAAGCCCCGTCATAGGAACGAGTGGAGCTTGAACTTGGAAATATTAGAGGAAACCGCAAAAAAATATTGTAACCCTAAGTATGGGAACCGAGTACATTCTTGTGAACCTAGATCCTTGAATGGAAAAATTCTCTAAAATGATGGAATTCATAGTGGAATGTACATTCCATTTCTGGTCGTTGTGGGAGCTCCTTTTTATAGATGATAAAAAAAGGATTTGCTTCCTTTCATTATGTGGACCAATTATTATTTCAAAGGCCATGATGTCCCTTTTTCATTCAAAATTTTTGTATTTCATAGAATCTCCAGTAAGCTAACCAAACTACAAAATCAAAGTGAGTCTCCCTTCAATCTATTGAAATGCTTACTACTCCTTCCTTTCTTAATCATTTGCTCATTCCTTTCCTCGACAACAATAATTTCTTAGTTTTTGGTTCACGCTTCAACTCAGTCGAGCCCTCCTTCTAGTTATCGAAGAATTGCGATGGAGGCCAAGATGCATGAAAGGATCTTGCGGAGATTGTGCCTAAACTAATTGGAGGAAACCATAAAAATATGGTAACCTAAAGTCTAGGAATGGGTTATGTTCTTGTGAACCCAAATCCTTGAATGACATAATTCTCTAAAACAAGGGAATTCATGGTGTAATGTACATACCATTTCTAGTTGTTTTCTGATCTAAATTTAAACAGGTACGCAAAAAATTATAGATATAATAATAAATATAGATATGCAGTAGAAATAGCACTTGATTTCATTAATATCGAATACTGAAATATGCTTACAAACAAAATGGAAATAAGACTAGATCGGGTGATGGTAGCTTATCTCTTAGAAGAGATGTAGAAGGCACATGCCTCTGAACTATGTTATAGTGAGGCTCAAAGGCCAATTTATTAGTCGGAAACAATGGGAAACCCTAAACATCTAAAAACCTAACCCTGCGAGATGAAGCGTCAAACTATGGACCTCCTTTGGATAAATTGGTATATCAAATTCCTGGGGTCGTAACTTTTCCGTACGATCTCCGTTTAATGTGCACAATACCTCGTTAGAGAGATTTATCCAAGGAATACAACTTTTGAGTGGAAAAAAGCCTTGTCGGCGTTGATTTTTCCAAAAAACATCTTTTACGGCCTCAAGAAAGCTCTAGAAGTTTGCCAAAAATAGTAAGCTCTGCTATGATTAAGGAAACTAAGAAACTAAAAGAGACAGTGGTCGAGGTCCAAGTGGAATAGGCGGGTGGCCACCAACATCCACCTAGATCAGTCCTCCCTCCTTAGGAAGCAATGGTCCCCATTGCATTGAGTGCCTCCATGAGATGGGGAAACTTTTGATGAACTTGGTCCCTAGTGAGCCACTTTCCTTGGTGCATGACTTGGCTAGCTTTGACAACCAAATATAGTTGGATGTTTTGTGGAGAGTGCTCTTGACCTTTGTGTCCTTACTCTGACCATTTGTGGCATCTTCCATGTTGTCTAGGTATAACTCTATTGGTTTGAGTTGTTTTGCAATATTTTTGTGTCCAATAATTTTTGGAAGTATGGTCAAAGGCATTCCACATTGAACATTGGGTGCAGGCCAAGGAATGGGGGAATATTGAGCTCAAAAGCATTACCTCCCATAGCCTTGGTAATGTTGTAAGGACCATATCGAAGTGGTCTAAGCTTCCGATGGGATCTGGTAAGGCATTATTTTTGCAAATGCAACCAAACTTTGTGGCCCACCTGTAACTTGTGTGGCACCCGATGTTGATCATGTCATTGCTTGTACTTGGAATTTTATTTCTCTAAGATGTCATGAACCTACCAGTGGATGTGTTGGATACATTAAATAAATATGGTTTCTTTATCAGCCTCGGATAATACATCTGTGGATTATATCTATGTAGTCGCATGAGGAATGGAAACATCAATCAAACACAATGGTTGAAATCCTAGACCCACTTGAAAGGTACCACGACCCGTCAAGCTATGGAGAGCTCTGTTATAACTATGTTACACATATGGAAGACTCATCCCACGTTCAAGGATGCTTGGAGTTGTACATACAAAGTATTTGTACTATCATCCTATTGACAACCTTCGTCTGGGCATCCATTTGGGGATGGAAGGTAGTTGACTTGGTGAGCTTGGTGTCGAATAGTGCCTATAGGCTTGATCATAATGTGATCAGGAGCCTACTATCCCCATCTGATATAATGGTCTGGGGGATCCCAAAACTTACCCATAGTTGTTCGAACAAGAGTTTGGAAGTTTCCTTTGTTGTGATACTCTTCTTGCAAGCCACCAATATAATCATCTTAGAAAATCTCTCCATGAGCAAAAATACATAGTCATTACCATGCTTGGTAGAAGGGAGGCCAGACATGTAGTCCATGGATATGGATTCCCATGGCTTGCTGAGAGTAGGTAGAGGAGTGTATAGGCCTTGCTTCATGATGGTTGGCTTCGTAGTGGCACAGGCGGTGAAGGATCTTATATATTTCTAAACATGCAGTCAAATTTTGGGCCAATAAAAGTACTTTTGTAATACAACCATGGATTTCTCCACACCAAAGTGTCCTGCGACTCCATTGTAGTGCGGCTCCCAAATCAACTTGGCACGCTCACTTGAAAGAACACAAAGGTGGCCCAGGTAGCATAATAATACATCCTCTAGGTCGACATCAGTAAATTTATTTGCATCTACTAGCATATGGTATGTGGAGGATAACTCTAGATCATTTTTGTATAGCTGTAGCCATCGAGAGATCTTGTGACCACAAGAGTTGTGAACACTAGTTAGTGTTGCAACTAGGGGCTGACTGAGGTAGTTTGCAACATGATTTGTGTTTCCCTTTTTGTATTTAATGTTAAAATGGAATTTTTGTAGATATGTAGACCACTTATGATAATGATTATTCTATAACTTCCCTTGTGTCTATATACACTGAAGAGGTTGGTGATCGGTGTGGATGACTGTCTCCTTCCGCATAATGCAGTGCTTTAATTATCGGTAAGCCTGCATGATGGAATAAATCTCATTATCATTGGTGGAGTTCTATGGAATTGTATTGAAAAGTATCTCACTCTGATAGCCCACTCGATGCCCATGTTGTGTGAGGACTGCACCAATAGCATAATCCGAGGCATCTGTCTTGATTTCAAATTCCTATTTTAGGTCTAGCAGTGTGAATACAGGTGCAGAGAAGAGGTGGTGCTTCAACTCAATAAATTCATTTTGTAGGGACTTGGTACAAGAAAACTTTACTTTCACCCCAACCTCAGTAATCTCACTCAAAGGCCAAGTGATATGGGAGAATCCCAACATGAACCTCCAATAGAAATTTGCAAGGCCCAAAATGCTGCAAAGCTCTGTTAGAGTGGTCGAGGCTGGTTAGTCTAGATTAAATTGGATCTTTGTCGGGTCCACATGCATGCCATGCTCATCTATGATGTACCCCAAGTATTGGACCTGACTCATGCCAAACGTTCATTTCTCCATTTTGAAATAGAGTTTGTGTCACCGAAGGGTTTGAACGACCTGCCAAATGTGTTTCTTATGTTCTTCCCAATTCTTGCTAACAATGAGGATTTCATTTGGATAAACCACCATGAATGAGTTGGTGAAAGGCCATAAGATGTGTCATCCATTAGCCTCATAAAAGTAGCAGGGGCATTTGGCAACCCAAAGGGCATAACCAGCCATTCAAAAATTCCTTGGATTTAAAGGTTGTCTTCCATACATCTGTGGGCTCTATTGTAACCTCGTGATAACTAGAATTCAGATCGATCTTGTTGAAATACTTCCCCCCTTGTGTTGGTCTAGCAAGTCATCAATCTGTGGGATTGGATACTTATGCCTAGCAATGATTTTTTTTAGTGCCCGATAATCAATGCAAAGCCTCCAGGTCCCATCCTTCTTCTGTACAATTACAATTGGGCTCCCACAATGTGAGAAACTTGGTCAGATGTGCCCTTTCTGTAGCAACTCATGTATTTGATGCTTGATCTCTTCATTATCGAGAATAGAGTGGCGATATATTAGCATGTTGGTTATAGGTGCTCCACGAGTCAGATTGATTTAGTGCTTGACCTGACAATGCAAGGGTACCCCTGTGGGTGAGGAGAATATGTCCCTGTATTCTTCCATGATCTGAGTTGGATCCATTAAGACAGGATAGACTTTGAAATATGAACATAGAGAAATCAGGAAGATCTTTGGACAGTGGCAGATTGTAGCTAGCAAGGAACGATGAGGACCTCAGTCAAAGCACACTGACCGAGGCCCATGGAGTCCGCACAGGAGGCAAAACTAGCACTTGGGAAGCCCAGATCGGGAAACGGAGGCCATTTCTGATGCGCATCGCTAGGAAAAACCCCTTGAGAAGGAAAGGCCCCAAGCGCTCAGTCGCATGGGAAGCCGAGAAACCATGGTGAAAGCACTAAGGTGAAAGGCGGGACCTGTGCTCCCAAAAATGGTGGTATATCGGGGGCATCCTTGGGTGATAAGCGGATTTGTCTAACACCGAGTGATCCATTCATCTCATGATGCGTGTTCGGCGGATGAGAGAGAAAACCACCACTCATCACATGCTAACGATCGAGCAAGTCAACCATGTGAAATAAGCGAATATCGTAGGATCTGGGGGCTCCAGATCTGATGGCAGAGATTGTGCCCAATGGAGGAATCGGATTTGATAGGGGAATTAAGTCGTGGCATAAAGAATTTTGAAGTCCGATTTGACCACTGAGTTGGAGGATGAGTCATTCCACAATGTAACTGAATTACAAAACCGTCGAGGAAGAGCTGGCGCAATTCATAAGAGGACAAGTGGCCACTTCCCTATAAGCTATTGGCGATGACGCAGAGGCAGGGAACTCCAAATGAACAGTAGCAGGCGAATCAAAGGGGCAGAAGAGGAATTGAATAGTCATGAGATAGATCGTATTTAAGCCATGAATAGACAGAGAACAAAACACGAAGAAGAAGAGAAAATAAGAGAACGAAGACAGAGAGAGCGAGAGCAAAGAAGAGACAGTGAAGCAAAAAGAAAAAAACATTGAGCTGAGCTAACTAAAGGCAACATCAAGTAAACAGAAATATTGAGAGGTTCAAGAAATCCTTGCGAGGATATATTGGGAATTGTGCACCACATTGGGCTTCTCCCATTAAAGACCAGAGAGGTCAAGTTCTGGTAAGGAAAAGAGTCTGTGTACTCTAGTGGCTTGGGGGATCCAAGAACCACCCTACCAAACATTATTTGTTTTAGGAGACTCAAATTGAGCTCCTCATTGTAAATATCTACTTTAAAGACACAATAAAATAAGGCCACCACTGAAAGTTGGAATAGAGACGTAGCCCTGGAGGATAGGGTGAATTCCTTATTAATTCGTTGTGTTATTGTATCTTCTTACTGTGTTTCTCCTTCTGTTTTCAATTCTTCCAATGCCTATGTATTTTTCAATCTGATCGATCCGTTGCCTAAGATAACATAGACACACACACCAACACATGAGTCTGTAATACCTTCACTCATTAATTAACTAACTGAGGTCACTCACAAATGATTATCAGATCAAGTGGTATCAGAGCTTTAGGCTATTAAGGTTAGAAAATCTTGTGTTGGTTTAGCTGTTGAATGCTAACTGGATCAAAGCTCAAATTAAGAGAAGGAGAGTTGGTCGAAACTAATCCTGAAATTGGGAGAGTCTATCCTCAGAAGACAATGTCAGAGGAAGGTTCTATGGGGCCAGACCCTTAATTCATATATAATTTCCTAGCCATAAATTCCATGGTAGAAGAAATGTATAGGGACTTTAGAAAGCATAAGGATGAAGATTCATTAGGCTCTGAGCAAGACAAAAGAGAAGATAAGCCACATTCCCATGACCACTCAAAAGGAAAAGGGAAAGAGGAAATTTTTTTCACACCTTCTAATAGCCCTAAAAAGAAAACATCTTTGATCAAACTAGATGTTAAATTTGATTTACCTATATATGATGGAGAGTTGAATGCAGAAAAGCTAGACAATTGGATTAGACAAATTGATGTTTATTGCAGAGTACAGAATATTGACTCAGATAAGAGCAAGATTCAGCTGGAAAGCCTATGCCTTGGAGGCATTGCCTTGGTTTGGTGGGAAGGCAGAACCCAAGATGACATGAAAAGACATGGTAAGACCATCTTTGTCTGGAGTGAATTTGTTTTTGCAATCAAAAAGCAGTTCTATCCATTGGTCTACATGCAGCAAGCCATGATGAGTTGGCAAACTCTTCGATAGTTGAAAGGGAAAAGTGTGCAAGGGTACACTCAAGAATTTAGAAAGAGAGAATTGATTTTAGGAATCTCATTAGACTCACCTGAGACTCTTTTGAGGTACATTGGTGGTCTACACAGCTACATGAGGCACAACATCCTCATGTTTAATCCCATTAGTATAGATGAGGTATCTGCACAAGCTACTCATCTAGAACCTAGAAGAAAGAATGGAAATCCAGAAGTTGGGGGATCATCCCAACCCACTGCAAGCAAGAATAAGGAGAAAAGAAATTAGAAGTGGAAAGCAAGGAAGGCTAACACTGCACAAAAAAGCAAGGCTTCATGCACTCGCTGTAAAAAGGATGGGCATGATGATGAGCATTGTTGGATTTTGCATCCAGAGATGAGACCTAAGAAGTTCGAGGGAAGGAAGAAGAAGACTACTACAACTATTCAAAAAGATTTAGGGTTAGACTCGGGAGATGAAACAACCATTGTAGCCACAGGTATAAGAGGTAAGAATTATGAAGCATCTACAAGTAATTCTACACAATTTACTATTGATGAAGAAAATGAGAGAAAAAGACATGAGCTTTTCCGTATTCGAGTTATTTCCAAACATCAAAAGGTTGATACTTTGTTTGATAATGGCTCACAAGTAAATTTAATTTCTGAAGAAATTGTAAAGAAGTTGGGATTAGCAACTATAGCTCACAAGAAACCATACCCATTAGGATGTTTAAATTATAAAGCACAACTACAAGTTCCTAGATAGTGCAAACTCAAGTTTTCTTTTGGGTCAGCATTTGTAGATGAGGTTGAGTTAGACATAATTCCTTTGGATATATGTGGAATTGTTTTAGGAAGTCCTTACTTGTACGATAAGAAAGTTATTTTCTATAGAGCTGAGAATAAGTATCTAGTTGTTAAATATGGAATCAAATATTTTGTAAGAGCTCATAAGCTCAAGAATAATTATACTCTCATAAACTCAGGGTAGATGAAAAGAATGATAAATTCATGCAAACAATTCTTACTGATGGTTGTAATGCTAAACAGCAAGCTGACTTAGAAAAGGTTTTTTCAGGGTATGATATCTTGTTTCAAGAACCTAAAGATCTACCACCCAAAAAGGAAATAGTACATGATATTATTTTTCAGCAAGATGCTCCATTGCTTAACATTGGAATGTACAGGCTGTCCACTTTAGAGAATGTTGAAATCAAGAAGCAGGTGCAGGAGTTGCTCGAGAAAGGGTTCATCAGACCTAACACATCACCATGTGGGTCACCAATCATTTTCGTGAGAAAGAAACATGTCTTGTGGTGAATGTGCATTGATTACCCAGCACTGATTAAGATAAAAATCAAAAATCGTTATCCCCTTCCTTGCATAGATGATCTTTTAGATCAATTGAAAGAAGTTGTTTATTTCTCCAAGCTAGACTTTCACAGTGGATAACATCAGGTTAGAGTTGCAGAACAAGATGCATGGAAGACTGCCTTCAAATCAAAGTAGGGTTTGTATGAGTGGCTGGTTATGCCTTTTGGCTTAACTAATGCTCGTGCTACTTTCATGAGATTAATGAATGATGTACTCAAACCTTTTCTTGATCATTTTGTTATTGTGTATCTGGATGGCATTCTTATATTTATCAAAAAATGGGAAGAACACTTAAATCATGTTAAGCAGACACTAAATGTTTTGAAAAGAGAAAAACTTCATGTAAAACTCTCAAAATGTGAATTTGGCAAAACATCTCTACATTATTTGGGTCATATAGTAGGGGGTGGTGAACTGAAGATAGATCCCTCTAAGGTGGCATTCATTGTAAATTGGCCTAAACCCAAATCTGCTACAAAAGTTAGAAGCTTCTTAGGAGCAGCACAATATTGGAGGAAGTTCATTTCTAAGTTTTCCTTAATTGCAACTCCCTTACATGCTTTAACAGGATTGAACAAGGTGTTTCAGTGGGGAGGCAAACAGTAGAAAGCCTTCGACACCTTGAAAGAAAAGATTAGTACATCACCTGTGCTAGCACTGCTTGATATTTAAAGACCATTTGAGATCCAAATAGATGCCAGTGACTATGCCATGGTAGTAGTGTTGACACAACACGGTAAACCCATATGTGATCATTCTGAGACTTTTAACCCTGCAGTAGTTAACTATCCTACATATGATAAAGAATTGTATGCATTAGTTCAAAGTGTGAAAAAGTGGAAACATTAATTAATGGGCAAAGAGACAGTAATACATACTGATCATCAACCACTTCAATATCTACACTCTAAAACTAAGTTGCAGCAATCAAGGCACTATAGACGGATGGGTTTTCTACAACAATTTCATTTAGTCATCAGATATAAAAAGGGCATACACAGTAAAGTTGCAGGCGTGTTATCTAGACCTGTTATAAATGCAGCTACTATACTTAAGCATAATGTTTTGCTACATGAAAGCTACATTGAACAATATGCTCAAGATATAGACTTTAAAGATGTATATGCAACTTTAAGTCAAGGCAAATGAGTAGAAGAATTGGATTATCATATAAAGGACTGACTCTTATACCATTGTGGGAAGTTATGCATTCCACAAACTGAGAGAGTAAAGATAATTAGAGAAGCACACACTTCTCTGATATCAGGTCACTTTGGGGTAAGTAAAACAATTGCATAGCTGCAAAGATTCTTTTATTGGCCAAAAATGAATGAGAAGGTTTCTAGATATGTAGGAGGGTGTACTATGTGTGCTAGAAGCAAGCCCAGCAACAGAAAACTAGGCTTGTACACTCCATTACCAGTTCCTTCTCACCCTTGGGAAAGTGTTTCCATGGATTGTTTTGGAGGACTGCGTAAATCTAGGAAAGGTCATGATTATCTATATTTTGTTGTGGATAGGTTCAGCAAAATGTGTATTTTGATACCTTATAATAAATAGATTACAACTGAACAAACTGCCAAATTATTTTTTGAACATGGATGGGTTCATTTTGGATTACCCACTTCCAATGTATCTAATTGAGACACCCGATTGGTGGGGAAGTTTTGGTCAAGTCTGTGGGGACTGATGGACACCCAACTGAAGAAAAGCGTAGCTTTTCATCCACAAACTGATGGCTAGACAGAAGTAGTTAATAGGACAGTGATCCAGTTACTCAGAGGATATTGTAGCAAGCATCCTAAGTTGTGGGATGAACATTTATGTTATGTGCAGCATGCTTACAACAGAGCAAAACATTCTTCTACACAAAGATCTCCTTTTGAGACCTATTTTGGTTTCACACCAAGGTCTCCTTTGGATTTTGTCTTTGGTAAAGATACCAGAGTTGATGGACACGGTGATGTGGATAGGGCAACTAGGTTCACTGAATAGATCCAAGAGATCCACTAGGTAGTACAACAACAGTTGGAAGAGAGGCAAGCCAAATAAAAGGCAAGGCATGACAAGATCGGATGGAGCATAGTTTCCAAGTTGGTGCCCAAGTCTAGCTGTATATCAGCAAGGACAGGATGCAAGGTGAAGGTAAAAAGCAAAAGCCTATCAGGTATGGACCCTTCAAGATACTTGAGAAGATTGGTGAAAATGCATTTCACCTTGATCTACCAGCTTACATGCACATCTACTCAGTCGTAAATGTAGATTTCTTAAGATTGTTTGAACCCTTTCTAATTGAGGATCCCGAAGAGCAGAGTTAATTGCCTTATATTGATGACCTGCTACTTGAATATCTCAATGAATTGTAGGAAGACACAGTTCTCGACAAGAAGGTGAGGACAACACGCAGGGGAAATGTTGAGTACCTCAAAGTAGGGCTCAAGGGTTGAAAGCCGAGCAGTGAAAATTGGATAAAGATTGGACAAGTGAGACAATTGTACCCTCAGTTAGTCAATGCTTGAAAGCCAACTTTTGGTGGTCCAAAAGCTTTTTCAGTGGGAAGGTCGTGATCCGAATTGGATCCATGAAGATTATCAAAGTGCCATGACTATATCAAGACAGGACAGACTTTGAATTTATGAACACAGAGCGATCAGGAAGACCTCTAGATAGTGGTAGATTGCAACCAAGAAGGAATGACAAGGACCTCAGTCAAAGCGCACTGACCGAGGCCCATGGAGTCCGCGCAGGAGGTAAAAATGGCACTTGGGAAGCTCGAATCAGGAAACGGAGGCCATTCCTGATACATAATTAATGCTAGGAAAAACCCCTCAAGAAGGAAAGGCCCTGAGCGCTCAGTTACATGGGAAGTCGGGAAACCGCGGGGAAACAACTAAGGCGTAAGGTGGGATCTGCGCTCCATAACTAGTGGTATATCAGGGGCATCCTTGCACTGTAAGCGGATTTGGCTGAAACCAATTGATTCCATTCATCGCACGATGCGTGTCTGACGGAGGAGAGAGAAAACCACCACTCATCCCATGCTAACGGTTGAGAAAGTCAACCGCACGGAATGAGCAAATATTGTAGGATCTGGGAGCTCCAGATCTGACGGCGGAGATTGCACCCGATGGGGGAACTTGATTTGACATGCGAATTAAGCCACAACATAAAGAAGCTTGAAGTCCGATTTGACCGCTTAGTTGGCAGATGAGTCATTCCACAATGTAACTGAATTACCGAACCGTCAAGGAAGTGCTGGTGTAGTTCATAAGAGGATAAGTGGCCACTTCCTGGTAAGTCATTGACGATGAAGCAGAGGCAGGGAACTCCAAATGAACAGTAGTAGGCAAACCGAAGGGGTGGAAGAGGAATCAAGTAGTCATGACATAGATCAGCTTTAAGCCATGAACAGACAGAGAACAGAACACAAAGAAGAAGAGAGAAGAAGAGAACGAAGACAGAGAGAGTGAGAGAAAAGAAGAGACAGTGAAGAAAAAAGCAGAAAACAAAGAGCCGAGCTGACCGGAGGCAGCATCGAGTAGATATAAAGCTTGAGAGGTTCAAGCAGTCCCTATGAGGATCTGTCGGGAATCAAAAACCACATTGGGCTTCTCCCATTAAAGACTAGAGAGGTCAAGTTCTGGTAAGGAAAAGAGTCTGTGTACTCTAGTGGCTTAGGGGATCCAAGAACCACCCTACCAAACATTATCTATTTTAGGAGACTCAAACTAAGCTCCTCATTGTAAATCTTTGCTTTAAAGACACAATAAACTAAGGCCACCACTAAACACTGGACTGGAGACATAGCCCTAGAGGATAGGGTGAATTCCTTATTAATTTGTTGTGTTCTTGTATTTTATTACTATGTTTCTCCTTCTGTTTTCCATTCTTCTAGCATCTATGTATTTTGCAATTTGATCGATCAGTTGCCTAAGATAACATAGACACACACACCATCACATGAGTTTGTAACACCTTCATTCATTAATTAACTAACTGAGGTCACTCACGAAATATTATCAGATCATTCCACAGCCATATCCATCTACTTATGATGCTTAGAGGAACCCTTCATGGGGGCCACAACTATGACTATAACCTTCCCCTTACTTTGAGAGCGAAACAAAAAGAAAACAAATTTACGAGTCTAGAGTTGAGCTTACTACATTGCTTAGTAGAGATCAAAGAAATGGCAATACGTAGGGATACCTTTAGTATCCTGTATAACTTCGTACCCAAATAAATAATAATAGAGTGAGCTCTAGAGTCATATACATCATGTTGCTCCCATAGGTATGGTTGTCCTATTAATACATCTGAAACTTCAAGAGGAGCAATGTTACACAGTACCTCATCTGTGAAGGGCTTGATGCTGTAGGGAAGGAAAAACTTCTTGCTGACGTAGAGATCTCGTCCATGGTGAAGCCACCCAATGGTATATGACTGTAGATGTGTTGTAGACAGTAGGCCCAACCACTTCATGATAGTTTCTAAAATGAGGTTCTTATGGCTCCCACTGTCCATAATGAATTGCAGCGGAGAACCCTTCACCCACATCTATGAGTGGAATTGGTGCTCCCCTTCTTCTGGATCTTCAAGATTAATCTTCTAGATCTTGGTGGTGGCCACAATGGCACTAGGCTCCACGTCATTGATCTACTTCCCTTTTCCTTTCCCCTTGTCAGGTTTTGACTCAAAGTCGGAACATGCTTTGGACTTAGAAAGCTTCATCTTGACCACCAATGATTGCTTGGTCCGACACTAACTTGGGTTGTGAGTGGAGCTCTTATGGAAATCACACCACTTTCCCATGTCCTTCTTTGTCTTCATGATGTTGTTCTTTTCTTGCAACTTCGGCGAGTTATCCTAGATCACCCCACATTGGGTTTTGCCTTTTCTCTGCGATTTGGGGGTATCTTTCCCTTGATTTGGATTTGTAGATGTAAAGTCTCTCCCTTTCTATGTAAGATTATGCTCAATCTTGACAGTATATCAGTACGTCGTATTGAGCAAGAAGATGTCCAAGAACTCCATCTCATCCTGGATGTACCGGTGTAAGCAGCTGCGATACTTGAGTACCAAATGTTTCTCAAAATCCCTGATGCCTAAATTCATGTGAAGGGTATGAAAAATATCGGTAAACTTTGCCACGTCTTGGTCCCTTCCTAGTCACAGTGTGGTCCACTTTATGTATTTATCCTCATAACTCCCAACGGGGTAGTACTAGTCCTTGATGGCATCCCAGAATGAATCCCAAGTGAGTGTGGCAAAAACTAGTGTGGGCATACTTGCATCATTCTACTCATAGTAGGTTTCCCACTAGTCCTTGACGTGGGGGGCACCTTTGATAAGAGTTAAAGTAATATTTTCCCGACTGGAAAAATCATGAATAGAAAAATATCCTTATAGTAGATTTAACTATTTATCTATGACATCTGAATCTATATGACCCTAAAATATGGGAATTTCAAAGTTAACTTGTACCTTAAAGGGTGTGGCGCTTCTAGAGTAGCTACAGGAAGTAGATGTGTTGCCCTTGGGCAAAGTTGTCCATCATCACGTTCCTCTGTCGCTAGAGGGCCATTAGGGGAGTTTTAAGGTCTAAAATGGGCCTCCTAAGGAAATTATAAAATAATAGTGAAAATAATAAAATAATATTAGATTACATCATCAAATTTTAGAGGGAAAAGAGAAAAAAATATTTTTCAACTCATATTTTCAACTTATCTTCCTATGGGTTTGCTCAAATTTCGAGCAGAAACACTCGTTAGATGCAGAATTTGATTCCTCATAAAAGGAGTACCCATGTGTCATACTTTCGATGGACCCTGCTACAAAAAAATTGAGAAATACATGGAAATCATGATTGCAATCACGTTTTTTCATATATTTCTCATCCCCCATAGTTTACTTCATCATCATGAATCATATTGGTTCCAATACATTTTATTTTGTTTGTACATTTTTCTTAGCATTCTCATTTTATACCTCAAAATTCCCCTAATGTTCTTCGAGCAATATTTTGAAAGGATCTCTTGCCCCCTCATCTTTCTTTTCTTCCCTCATGAGAGTGCTTTTGGATTTGTGAGGTTGGTCTTGCAAAAGTGCGACCAGGTCAGGCCCTAACTCCTTATATCCTAACCTCGTTGGGGACATGAAAAGAAAAATATAGAAAGAGCAGACCGCTTTGATACCACTGATCCAAATTTAAACAATAATGCAACAAGTTACAGATATAGCCATAAATACAAATATATAGTAGAAATAACATTTCATTTCATTAATCTCAAATACTAAAATATTCTTACAAATAAAATGGAAATAAGACTAGCTCGGTTGACGGTAGCTTTTCTCTGAGAAGACATGTGGTAGCTATATGCCTCTAAACTGTGTTACAATGAGTCTCAAAGGCCTATTTATTTTTTAGAAACAAGGGAAAACCCTAAACATCCAAAAACCTAATCCATGGAGATGAAGCTTCAAATTATCAGCCCAGTTTGGGTAAATTGCTACAGCAACTTCTCGGGGTTGTAACTTTGGGATACGATCTTCATTTGATGATCACAATTCCTTGTTAGAAATATCTATCCAAGAAATACAACCTTCGAGTGGAAAAATTAGGTCAAAATCTAATGTGGGCCCTGGTGTTCCCAAAAAACTTCCTTTAGGGCCTCAAAACAACTCCAGAAAGTCACGACCCAAAAAACTGCCAAAAATAGTAAATTATGCTACGATTAAGGAAACTGAAAAACTGAAAGAGACAATGGTGGGGCATCCAAGTGGAATAGGCGGGTGGCCATCAACATGCACCTAGATCATTTTGGGAGGTACGTTTGATATATGGTAAGAACTTGATTTGCCTTTTTTTCATTAGGTGTCCTAATTGTTATTTCAATGGCCATGATGTCCCTCTATCATACATCCTGTGTACCATACCTACTCAAAATCATTTTTCGAGTTGCATTTTTGCATTGCATGATACTGTACTAGTCCATAGAATATAGTAGAGGTGGATACTTATGCAACTCCAGTAGAAGGCCATCTTTCAGTAACTAAAACATGTGGAATGCTTACAAGCTCTGTGACATTTCTTTCATTTTATTTTAATTTATGTTACTTTAGGTTAACTTTTTTCATTTTAATTTCATCTATTATTTTATTTGCAAGCATATGTTAAAAACAAAGCAACATAAGGTTTCATGCATGGACCTTACATGCAACCCAAGAGTGCACCCCATGCAACCATGTGTTTCAAGATGTTTTTGAGTGTGTGAGATATAGCTTATGAGATATAAGTTTTGATTGATGGAAAAGGAAAATATGGCTGCAAGAAGATTGATCAAGGAGAAAAGAATTTGGATCCATTTCAAGCTCAGAATATCATTTCAAGTGAACTTGCACATTACTCAAATGGATAGAGCTATGAAAGAGACTTCCAATGGTATATGGATGTCAACAAATTCCCCCTCGATCAAAAGTTATTACAGGTCAAAGCTCAATGGGTTAAAAGGTAAAAGTTGGAGAGCTATAGTTAGTGATATTTTATTAGTTGGTGATAGTTTTCATTTGGAAAAACATGTGGTTCGCTTAGTAGAGTAGCTCACGGAGAATGACATGTAAACCCAATGGAAGTTTGAAAGAAGATGAGTACCATGGCTTCCCTCCTATTCATTGTGAAAATTGCATTAGCCCATGCGAACCTAAGGGTTAACAATAATGGGAGTCTTCTATTGTTAATATTTCTAAACAATGGATTAGAAGATAAATGGTCCTCATTAATAGTGGACCCCTTCCTCATTCTACCATCAAACTAGATGAGGCGGTCTCCAAAAACCACGATAGTAAGGAGAGTGACGTGACAGGACAAGGATCGAAGAGGACATGACTGAGTGACTAAGAAATAGATAAAATGTTGATTGGTGGAGGCCCACAAATGGGGAGGACCCACTAGATAGCTCAACTCAAAAAAAAATCCTTAGGAGCTCCAAAGGTATGAGGGAAAGAAATTCCCGGGGATAAGGGAGTTACGGTAAGGTGGCAAGATGAATTGGCACAATAGACGAATTAGAAGTAGTGCATGAGGTAGGAACATATAGAAAGACAATCTGAAGAAAATCAAATAACAAAGGAAATTAATGGAAAACAAAGGTTGAGACCCTAGTTCCACATGTTGACCATGGAAAATTTTAAGGGTTAATATTTGCAAGTGGGCTAATTTTCAATGGTTTTTCCAAAACAATGATTCACCAATTTCCATTTTTTTCTAGAAATGATTCACCCAAATTTTATAGTATAAAAAATTTTAAGTTAAAATTTGCAAAAGTTATATAAGGAGTATATATAAAACTATTAGAATTTTGCATGTTTTTACAAAGATATCAACAAACATTTTATAATTTGCAATTCGGGGACTAGTAAGATTTGCCAAGGTTTCTAAACTTTAAGACAAATTTTCATCCTTAAAATTTTCCTTGCATTGTTGACATGTCCTTTTAGCCATATGGAAAAATCAAAATATGGCACATAGTGCACTTTTATTTTCCACTGGAGCTGACAAGGAGACACAATGGCATTATTATGTCAACATCATGTGGCACCAATGAGGATGTGACACATGGCATGAGAATTTGGCATTTTTAGGTACCCAAGTGGGCCAATAATCAATGGCACATGAAACCACTCAGTTAGTGACATAGGGCACCCTTATAAAGGTCACATATAGGTTGGAAGACACATCATCCTAGTAACTCAGTGAATGGTCCATTTGTGCAAGGCAAGGTAGCATAGGGACACTTTAGCCCTGACACCGAACAGTTAGGGACCACAAAAGTCTTTTAGAAAATATCATGGAAATTCTTTGGGTAGAAAAGGTGTTGAGACAAACTAGGTCATAGATGTCATATAGAGAAGAAGTGGATGACGAATCGAAAGAGCACAAGTGGCATGGTGGGTCCTCATAGGACACATCATCGTAGAGGATCGAATTTGGAAGAAGAAAAATGTGCTTCATTGATTTTAGCCAACGATAAAGAAATGGGGGTTGAAGACTCTCCACCATGACCTAGTCTCGATTGTGTATTCTAACCATAGGGATGGATGGTATAGAGTGGATGGTTAAAAACCCAAGGGAAATGACGTATAAGGACCCAGTGGAGGTTTGTAGTGTAAAGCACTCATGCCGAAAGTAGTACTACAGTCTTTATTTAAGTCCTTATGGGAATATAGTAAGGGCCTAAGGCATAACCATATTGATAGGTTTAAACTTGACAATTTTGCACCAAACGTGGTGGTTCAACACCAAACAGGGAATGCACAAAATTTGGCTAAAACATATCATGAATGAGTTGGAAGCATATCTTGTGGAAAGGACACATTTAGAAGCTTACTTGGAAGTTTGGCCAAATTTGGAGTCAACCAAATTTGGAAAGTTATAGTTAAACGTTGTTATTTTTCTAGAATTACAAAATTGGAAGTTTAACAAAAAGTTTAACTCAGAGAAAGAAGATCAGAGTTGGAAGACTTTAATAACACATTCATAAGAATTGAATAGTGGGAGATAAGAAAAAATAAAAATTTATGCATGGAGAACTAAAATTCACTAAAAGTTCAAAAATTAAAATTACCAGCTCAATTTCTAGATAAGCATAATCAAATTTTCAAGGAAAGAGAGTTCAGAGGTTAATGTTGTTGATATTGCTGGTGTGTATGGTCGATTTATCAATGATCAAAGAATATTTAAGGTGATTTTATTGTGTTTTGGGGTGAGTGGTTGAGGTGAGAAATTTATTTGTTTTATGAAATAAAATGACCTTCATGATTTGAGTTTGAAAATGGTATGACACATAAATCAAGGAGTTCAACCAAGTGGCAACTCACAAATTAGGGGTTGTAGCTCCTTCTAGTAGTAGTTGCTCAACAATTATGGGTTGGAGATCCTTTTAGTAGAAAATGATAAATCAGTGGTTGCAGCTCCATTTTGTGCTAACAGAAAATTTAAGGGCATTTCTCTTGTCAATAGTAGCTAATAAATTAGGTAGTAGTAGCTTCCTTGTGGTTGTAGCCATAGAACATTGCAATAACGAATATAAGATTTCCTTTGTGAAAATAATTGAAGGGAAGTTTGAAGAATTTATGTGATCTATTTGTGCTTCTTGTGTTGATTATTTCGATGCTCCTTTGAAGTTATGCTAAAGTGTTTATTGGTGTCCTAGTATTCTCTATCAATGAAAGAAATTTTTAAAATTTCCGCAATATTGATTCACGTCCCCTCTCAGTATTGTCTTGGTTTATAACATGGCTTTAGTTTCTCTAACTCTGGTAAAGTTATCATGGCTCTTACCGTTTCTCTAGAAAATATTTCTGGAACAATGAGAATATACAATAAGTGTGATGGGTCAACTGGACTCCAAGACTATTTTGATATTTCTATCAATGTTTCTCTCAAATCCCAACTAGGTTTACATTTTTGTGGAGGTTAATTAAACGTTTGGTAGTTTTTAATATCTTAGAAAATACCTAATGGAAAATTTGTTCAAGTGTTCTAGATGAAAACCATTTTTGGATTCATGTTATTTAGCGATGAAATTTTTAATTTTGAGCAAATCAATGCATCATGGGACATCAATAGCTTTTTAATAAAATCTCACTTCTAATTATTTTGGCCTTAAGATAGTAAAAATTGATGGGAGCAATAGGAATCTCATTGGCTTCTATGATATGAAAATTCAATGTCACCAGATTGAAAATCTCATTGGAAACTTATAATTTGAGTTTAATGGAAATTAGAAAGCACTTGAAAGTTTGATTTTTCTATGAAAAATACCTTTTTAGAAAATAATTTTTCAAAAAAAAAAAAAACTTACTCTTAGAAATTATCAACTTCAAGAGGCATGCCTTAACAAATTTCATTTAGATGCTTGTTCGCCTATTGCTTTATTTTAGAAACTCTTCATGTTGGGTTTTTCTCTTATGACTTGGTTAAAAACCTACATATGTAAAGCAAGAGTAGGGTAGTCACTAATTAGAACATACATATCAAAAGAATGTGCTATGGCTAAGCCTTGGTCTCGAACGCATGTGAAGGTTAACATTGATTGTGTGGTTCATTCATTTTTGGGTTCCATGCTAGAGTGTCCTTTTTTAATCTTGTCTTCAAAATATGAATATCTTAGGCTTCTCTTGTATAAAAGGGTCTGATATAATTTAGGCTGCCCAAAAGAGTGTTAAAGTTGTGTTTTTTATTTATATCATCAAAGAATTGAGAAAACAAATTAAAAACATGTTTTCATTTAATATTCCTTCCTTTTTTAATATGTATTCATATTCCAAGGAAATCGATTTCTGTTTATCCCAATTTTCCATTTTACTTTTAGAAGAGAGAAGAACATGTTTGACGACCTTAATACTAGTATGTGTCTAAGGTATTACTAAATATTCTAGGAACAAATGATCAAGTCATCAATATAAACAATAAAACAACCAAGATAAATCACAAAAGATGTCTTCCATGGGCTTCTGAAACTCAGAAGGGCACTTTTTAGTCAAAATGGCATGACCTTCCATTAGTAGTGGCCATGACGTATATAAATGCTATTTTGTGTTAATCTTCTGGTGCAATCATAATATGATAAACTGTGACTTCAAACCAACTTTGGTAAAAGCATAGCAAACTTTGATTTTGTGCAAAATGGAAGATTTGTTGGGAAAATGGATATTTGATGCTTTCTAGACCTTATTGAGAGGCTTGTAATTAATCGCAAACCTAGGTTTGTTTTTTTTTCTACGAATGCTTGTGGATGTAAAATCCTCTACATGCCCACAAACTTTTAGATTGTTGTATAAGTCTTTTTTCAAAAAAGTCATCATTATTTTTTGTTACATTGTATCTTTGTTGGGCTCATTAAAGTTGTTGAATACTTTTGTGGTATGATTTTAGCCTTTGGATCTAATAATAATTTAGTAGCATAGCTTCCTCTTATCCATAAGGCATTAGGGGATTCACCACAACAATCATTTTTTATTTTTTTAGTGATGCTCCTAAGGTATTATTCTTTATATGCTTCTGTAAATGAAACATTTTTTCCTCTCTAAAGAAAATCTTGACTTTTAGGAGGCTCTAGTAGTGGAAATTTTTCCTAGATTCTATGTATGGCAATGGTGAACAAAGGAATTTCCATTGTAAGTCTGGAAATATAAAACACAACAATATTGAATAGGGAACTCATCTTGATTTGAGGGAAAGCCTCTCCTTAGGAGTATCTTATAATAATGAAATAATTTTTTATTGCCTCTCTTAGAATAAATTCACTATGTTCTACATTTTCGTATAAAGGGGTTTGAACCCAAATTCCATAAACAATACTCTATGGTTAACTTGTTCATTGTTCACAGTTAAATAAAGTCATCACATCACAACATCAGTGCATAGATAAAGAACATACTATTGGGAATTGGGACTCGAGTAGAAAGATTGAAATCCATCACCCTCACCATTGAACCACAACCCATTGGACATTTGATATATGGTGAATGAAACAAGAAAAAAATCAAGGTTCTCTCTCATTTTAGAACAAATATCAACAAAAATATGTGCATCAAATACAACATATTCTTCTTCATCATACTCATAAACCAACACTTCTGAAATTTTTTTGATCAAATGTGGAAATGAACATACCTTTGTGGGCTCAAATCACAAAACCATTTCCATATATGTTACAATTTCAAAGAGAACAAAGACATTTTCAAAGTAGTAGCCTCATGGATAGAATTAAAAATTGCAATAAAGTTAATGAAGGATGTGAAGATTTGTGAAGTTGGATGAGGATTTGTAAAAAAAAATTGAGTATTTTCTAAACAAATTTGATAAAGGAGTCAATTTGGTTATCTAGGAATGCATGAGATGTTTTTGATTGATAAAATATTGGTGAAATAATGTTCCTATATAACAACATTTGGTTTCACCTACACACGTTAGGCCAATATTCACCAATTTTTGTAGGGTATCCCTTGCCCATTTTGATTAAGGGTTTACTTCCTATGTTATTAGCGACACAAATACATATCCAATCCATATTTCTTTCCATTCACATATAAAAAAAAACATCACATATATGATCTTTCTAAGAATAGGTAGTGTTCCAATTAGGACAAGTTGAAGTCTGAAATTGTTCTCTTTTTTACTACCCCTTCTCCCTCTCTTTTACCTTTTTGTGACCAACTTGTTGCAGTTTAAGCCTAATCAAGGTCATCACAAACTTACTTGAGCATATAAAAGGTATTAATCATGCATGTTTTAGGATCTATTTTTCCTTTGTGAAATATAGTTAAAACATCTCTGCAACTATGAAATCTTGCTCATTGTGCCACTAATATCAAATTTTGCAACCATCTCCATGGTTAGATAGGTTTCAATGCACCAATGAAGGAATGAAAGATACATATAGATGAAAATTGCTTTGCAAATGGATGTCCACCTATCATCATGTTTTAGGAAGGTAGAGAAATTGAAAGATCTATAATTCAAAAAAAAAAATGACACTGTATCTACAATGTTTTAGCAGTCAAGCAAAGTTTGAGAGGAGATCAAGCGATATCAAGCGAGCCTGGAAAAGGTTTCTTCGATCATGAAGACATGTTCGACAATAATCCCTCATGATTTTCTCTTCTAGTAGAAAATCATGAGGAGACATATTCTTAATTTAATTACTTATATGGAATATTAGTTTAATTTCTTATCAACATAGGCCTTTGTTGACTATGTTGGACGTGCCAACATGTCAGGGGATCTCACCGATAAGAAGTCCCAACTAGACCTCATAATGTTTGGAGTAGGACTCCAAGTAGTGGGTAGTAAATCTATGCCTTAACTACGATAGTGTCCATAGCTAAGAAACATATCCTTGTCGGAAGCAAGTGTGTGACCTTGCAGCGAGTCAAGAGTGATGCAAGGTGAGGTTCTAACATAGGGAGCAAAGAATAAGTGTGTCCCTCAGAAGCCTGTAATAATACGCATCATGAAAGGAACACACAAGATGAATGATATCACAAACTGGAAAGAATAATCGTTGACAATCCAATGTAATGATTTAAACCAACAACATACTTCAATAAGATTCATACAATCACATACGGAATAGTCCATACATTAATGTGTAAGTAAAACTACATAAATTTCTAAGGTAACCAGAATAGTTGAACTACAATAACAACATATGCATGAAACGTACTGGCTCTCTTATATTATATAAAGTGAAAGTTCCATCCATATATACAACCATGGCAGCCACTAGCCCCAATAGTGGAATGTCATAGTCAACACCGCATGCTCCTTTAAAGAGACGTACTCACTCTACACTGTGGAGAAGCCAAGGCTCGTCATAATACTCTCCAAGTCGTCTCTAAGAAATGCTTAACAAAAGCTTGGATCCCCAAAAGCCTAGTCTATGAGTTATGAGGTTCTATTTATAACAAAGGGTGGGGTGACCTTTGACATTCCCCTTTATGACTCTTGCATTACCCTCATGACTCTTCAATGTCATTACGTAACTCTTTGCATTACATATCACTGTTTGTATTCCACTAATGACACTTGGAATTTCACTTTACATCATGTTTACAAAAATGGAACATTTTCACATCTACCCATGTGGGACAAAATTTCCTTGAGTCAGTAAGAAAAGGAAACAATAAGACTCGTATGGTCGTGGAAATACTAGCTCATTAACCTCCTCTCTATGATTCTCAGTGACGAACTGATGCCATTATCGGTAGTGTGAAATGGTGTATGTGTTCTCTTTGATGATGTCTTTTTGGAAACAAACTCTTGCCTCATTACTTTTGGGTATACTAATTTGGATCCTGTGACATGCACACCTTAGTCTTGTGCAAGGACAAACTAGTGATGTACATCCACATGTTATATGCACTGACTTACAAAACTATGCTAGTGGCCATGAGCATCAACTAATCAAAGTACACATCAAGCTCCAGCTTGACTTGGTTCTTCTCTTTGGACTTGGTGATCTTAGAAATCGACGGGGTGTCATAGTTACTCACCACAACATCCAAACTCTTGTACACTTGTGCATACGAAGTCTCCACACTGGTGATGAGTGGTGAGAATTCCTCATAGCTCTGAATCAGACTTTGGATGGGTGCTTTGTCCAACTCTACCTACGCTTCATCATCTTGTGCAAATGAAGCGGGGCTCCTTTGTAACTTATTGTTCATGTCTATACATGATCAACTGCAACATTTATATATGTGAGTGTTCATGCTATCTTGGTGCAGTGCTACTGATGACCATGTATATGGAAAACTACCTTGTGCACAATGATGAACTTGTCATATGGTCTCCACGTGACCATCTCAAGAGTCGATACTTCAGTAAGTATGGCCATCTTCATCTGTGATCTAGTGAATCATGTTGATTGCTCCTCTCTCTTCCTTGCTTCTTGCAACTCCTTAGCCATGTGCTCATTTTCTACTATCAACAACTTTACACACGAGCTCATGGCTTTGACATAGTCCTTTGTAGTGTCATCCAAGGTGGTTCGATGTCTATGTACATACAATATAGTCACCAATTCTTCAAAGTGCGTAGGTGATGCATGCTTATCTGGGGTGCACACTCTATGTGCTTGTACAACTCTGTGTTGTGAGTCATAAAAGGCTATGTTGTACACTTTTGTTCCTGGATGGTTGTCAAGGAGAATAGTATCCCCTTATTCACTTGGGACTTTCTTTTCTGTTTGAGCTGGAGAAGCCCATGGAGTGACATTAGTTTCTTTTGACACGAGTTCAATATCATGATCTTGCTTCAGCTACTCCATCTCCATGTCCATATGTTCTACTATCAATTCATCCCATAGAGCAAGTTCTTGTTCCTTTGGCTACTCACCCTATTCCTCATCTATTGTTGGCTTAGAGTATTCAATCTGTATTAGCGTAGCTTGTGCTATATATGCACCTTGAACTTCCTCCTATTCTTGTTCCTATTCCTGTTCATGGTCATTCTGCACTTCCTTCTCTCTTCTGCACAAATCTTCTTCTTCTTTGAGCTTTTGCTAGACTTCCTGCAACATCCTCTCTACGTCTTCCAGTATTTGCTTCTCTCTCTTTCTTTGCACTATCCTCTTGTCACACTATTCCCTCTATGGATCTATCTCCAAAACTACCTTTTCCACAAGTGGGTCTTCCTTAAACTTGTATCTTTGCTCTATCTCTATGATTTCGGTAATCTTTCTCTTGCCTTCGTCTTGCACAGGTTTGCTTTTTGTTACTCGTGTTGTTGTTGCTCCCTATGGTGCTACTTCCTTCAGTAGTTCTAGCAACTCTACTGCAATGATGATCAGTTCATTGAGCCTAGAGGAGTTATAACAATATATCCATGGGTCTTCCTCTAGCGAATGACATGCCCCATGGATCCAATAATAGTACACTCTCGCATAGTGATCCTTGAATAAACCATGTGGGTCATATGGGTTGAAACTCTTGGTTTTGAACTTAAACTTCTTGAAGTCTACCTACTCGAAATCTACTTCTTTCAAACTCTCGATCGCATAAAACCACATTCACACAGGAAGTGTAAACCATGGTGCCTTTTTTTTCTTGTGCAACCCAACTGATAATTCTCTCAAGATGTGGTATGCACACTCCTGCATGACCAACTTGTCCATGGAAAACCTCGACAACACATATGGAGCTTTCTCCGTGCTATAAATCTTGATGAAGGTACCCTTGTGTGAGATATATCAATTTGCAATGTTCAGCAACATCTCCATTATTTCTTGGGACATGCAGCGTATATTTTGTTCAAAGATCATCATGTAAAGAGGGGTGAGGAAATCATCAAATATTCAAGCCATGACTCCTCAGTAGTTGCAATCTGAGAGAAACTTGCATTATACATTCACAACACTCTCTAAAGGTGTTCATGCCCAACTCATGCCAAGAAAATATTGATGGGCACAAATTGCATCCAGCAAGTTGGTAGACATGAAGAATTTTTCTTGTTTATCCTTGGGTAGACTCCAAGCGTTGGATAAATTCACTTTTAATTGGAGAGCCAACATGTTGGACCAGTTGAAGAATTTTCCTTCACTTTCCAGCTGATCCAATATAGCAACCCAACTATGCTAGAATGTCTTTTTACTCCATTGTCCATACAAGTAGTATGCAAAGATGACCAAGAACAAATATGCCTTCCTGAGTGTCTTCGTCTTGTATATCTAGTTGGGTGTTGTCCTCAACTTTGCTAGCTTCTTTACATAACATTTCAAGATGTCTCTTGTGTTCGTGTTGCTTTCGGGGGTGTAGAACAACGCATCCATCCTGCTCACTGGAAATGGAAAATGATATATCTCCTAATAATCCTCCATCCTAAAGGAAGCAAGCCTTTCTCCACTAACACTGCTAAGTAACATTGTCTCAGGATCAGTGTGTGAGAGAATCCTGTGGATCACATTTTCTCATGGAAACACAGAAACCTACATGCAACCTTGTACAACCCTAACTTATGGATGTTCACATAGACTTGTCCCTCCTCCATATTCTCCTCAAAGCTATGTGAGAAGATGGTTTTGATGTATTTCTATGTGATCTTGATGTCTTTCTCAATGAACATGTGTGTGTCTATGTAAACAAGTAAGCTCATAGACTCTTGTTCAACCACACCCCCAATACTACTTTCAACTATGTCTTTTGATCCACTCTCTTAGAGGTTATGATACTTGTATTGCTAAGAAGTTGCTCAAAAGCCTGTGGTATCTGGAGACAAATAAGACACAGTAGGCAAGACAATGTCCACCAAAAATATTACACAACTCAAGAAACATTTAAGAAAAAAACAGTGACTGCCAAGCAAGATTGCACAGAATTGACTTCGGGAAGTTGGGAGACTATCAGTTGGAACTGTAGATTGTGCCACCCCAGCTGCCAGTGAGGTTGACTACCGACTGAAACTACACAATGCACAAAACAGTCATGGTGGGTTGCTGGCTAGAACTGCACATTGCACCATTCCAGTGGGTAGGACTGGGCACTCCCTCCCAGGATTGCGCAAAGCACAACTGGGAGACAGTGTGGATAGGCTTTCCGCAATTCCTGGAGGCAAGGAAAAGCCTTGACTGCTATGAATGTGCAGAGCATGTTAGGAGCAACAACAACTTAACGAAACCTATTTGGATCTGCCCAATGGAATCCTCAAAATATAAAGGATTGAGTGTGTGTGAAAAGTTGGTACAGATCTGAGTGAAATAGACATGCATAAAATTCAAGCAAGTGTAGAAGTCAGTCAAACAAAAAAACCAAAAATCTCAAGAAGCGAGTCATCGAAATGACAACTCTGAGTGCATAAATAGTGTTATGCATGCGACACTAAGGAAAGGTAATGAAAAATATGAAAAAAAACTTCTATAAGGTAGAATACATTGAAATTCCAGCGTTTGTTCAATAAAACAAAGTAAACAACACTCATACAAGCTGAAAAGTAAAAGGTGATAGAAAAAGTGGCAAAAGCCATGAAAAGAAAAACTTGCCTAGAAAAGCTACGCTCACTGTGATGAAGGTTCCTTGATGCCTTGGGAATGCTAGATCTCCAAGATGGGATGTGAAGAATGAGCTCTAAGGCATAGTTTAAATAGATTTGATGACATTAGGGTTTATGATGTGCATGCCACAAATGTAGGAAAAAACGACACTTGGCAGGGAGTTTCTAAAAACGAATTTGCATGTAACTCCTATTTCTAAAAATAGATCCCTAAAATATAGCGATCCTTTTTATCTTTTATCTTTCTCCTTTTTTGGGAAAATGTGCCCGACATGTAAAGAAGGATTGCATAATTCTGGAGGGAATCAGGCAGTCTTCCAGGACATGCAACAGACAACCACTAAGGTCAAAATTCTGCATTGTTTATGAACTGAGAGGCCTTGGCTAGCTGCCCAACTCTGTGTAATTTTCCAAAGAAGTGATGTTGGGCTTCTCTACACATTTCTGGACAATAGTGCAGCTGGCTAGCTGTGCGCAATTCCAGAGGATAGTATTGCTAGCCTAGGTTGCTCTACAAATTTCTGGAGAGTAGTGCAATTAGGCCAGTTGTATACATTTATCAAGGGTAGTGCACTTAGCCTGGCCTTCTCTGTGCAATTCTAGAGAGCAGATCTAGCTGGATGAAACTTTACAGTTTTGGAGAGTAGTGTCACATGGGCTACTCTACACAATTTCCAGAGCAAGGTTGGTTGACCTGCTCTACACAATTTCCAAAGCAAGGTTGGTTGGCCTGCTCTACACAATTTCCAGAGCAAGGTTGGTTGGCCTGCTCTACACAATTTCCAGAGCAAGGCTGGTTGGCCTGCTCTACACAATTCCAGAGCAAGGCTAGCTAGCCTGCTTTGTGAAATTTCTGAGTGAAGGATAGTTGGCGGTATGCTCTGTGCAATTCCTAAGGGCAAGACAGGTTGTGCTCTAGGTTTGTGCAGTTTTTCTTGATAGTCAATTGACCAGATGCGAACTAAGTGCTTGGTGTGCTTGTGGTTGACCAACGGGACAAGTGAGTTGAACACAAGTTGCTAAACAACATATAAAATCAAATAAGCACAATTACCTGATCATTGCAGAATAGGTGTAATGATTTTGAGGAGGGAGGCTTCAAGACGAAGTGAAGGAAAAAATTTTGGAGGGTGGTTGTAGCCACTACAACATTTGCGACATTGGTAGAACTCCATCTCTTTGTATAGATCTTGTTCATGAAAAGCAATTCTAACTCGTCTAAAAGAATTGTTCAATTCTTCGAACGTTGTGGATTCAACACTAAGTTTTAATTAAAGATGTAGTCTCTTACCATTCTCTTGATCAGTTAGCACACGTTCCAAGCCAAGTCAAGTGAGTTGTTTCAATTGGGGATGAGGGGTATAGGGTACATAAGTGATCCAAAATACTTTTCTTATAGATGTGTTAAAGAATTACATGCATAAATTGTAGCTTAAAAGAGAAAAAATAATGTGCACATGAGACAAGAAGTGAAATGCATAAAGCATGAAAGAAGACAACAAGACTTGATAATGGAGTTTGTCCGACTTGGACTTGTTAGAGACATATTTGGGCACTACCACCACAATATTATATGTCGATAAACAAAGGGATCTTTAACCCCTAAAAGTGTTATTTCATACCCTAAAGGATCATGGTCAACTAATTACATCATTCCCCAGAAGTTCCACCTCAAAACCACTCAGAATTGGCCAAAACTAGTCCATACTAATTGCTCCACTGTCAAGGTGCAATGCATACTAAGGAGGCCTTCTGTGGGGTGTGATGAGCGAGAATAGACAAATTTCTGAGACAGTTTGCTAAGTGGATGCTCATGGAATCTTCTAGAAACTTCTCTTATGGCACTTGCCTCTCTGAATTCACCCAGGGATGAGTAAGAGATCCAAGAAATCTCCAAGTGGAACCAAGAACAACAAGTGGAATGACACTAATCAAAAATCCAGAGATGACTCACACCCTTACAGACATCTATAAATTGATCCCTCATATGAGAGATACTGAGGCTCGAATGTTGTAATTTGTAAGGAAGTGTTGATAGTTTGAGGTTGAGAAAGAACATTGTATTGTTCGGTGATCTTACTTTTCATGAGGTGAAGAGGGCTTTGATGCTGGGAGGACGATTCTGGATCAGACAGCTGGGTTGTAATTCTCCCTTCTATTATAATAAAGTTCTTTGAGTTCTCCTCCATACAATCGTGTAATTGTGAATGTTGTTATTTGTGAATGCCATTGTATGTTCATTGTATTTTTTATTCTACAATGCTTATGATATAATAGATCGAGATGCTTTGAAGGTGTTTTGTTACTTTTCCTCTGAAGGTATTCTTTAAGTGGGATAAGTAGGATAAGAGTTGCAAGCTCTGTCAAGGGGGAGAGAAATCAAGCAAGGAGTCAAGAGGAATATTTAGGTTCATTCCTTTTCCTCTCTCTTATCTATTATACATAGAGGAAATCCCAAATTGCTTTGATTGTTTGTTTCTAGGACAGCTGCCAATTCTAGAGGGCTAGCAGATCGAAAGGACAATAATTTTCCCGAAAACAAAATGGTGACTCCACTGGGGAGCGAATAGTCTGTTTGTTTGTTGTTGTTGCTTGCTTTATAAACTATAGTGGAGCCTAAAGTTAGCTAGATAAACTTGGAACTGCTCTTGCTTTGCAATTGCAAAGTAGATGAATGTTGCTTCAGTCAATCTCTGGTTTAGTTTATGAATTGAACATCTAACTTACAAGCATTCTAGATGCCCTTTTGGTAGCTCAGTCACCTCTCAACATCATACCCCTATACTTTGCTCTTTACTTTCCATCATAGCTCAGCTTAACCCACTGAAATCAGCTGCAAATTTGAGCCAAAACCCATCTTAGTTGCACTCCCTCGACCATCACACTATCTATCACTGGAAGCTAGTATGCATCACACTTCCTGAGTGTAGCAGGTGTGATGCATCCCTATTTCTTTGAAGCCCAGGTTCGATGACTGACTGAGCCTATTTCTCTCCTTGAAATTTGGGGTTTTTTTGTCTTTGTTTTCAGCTCTATTTAGTTGTTTTTCTACTTATGAACAATATCTCATTGCTAAAGCGTGCTTGCATTACATTTTTCAACCTCCATTGATAAGGATTATTAAATTTTTTTGTGTATTTGTCCATCATTTACAATCCTTTGTCGAAAAGCTACTTAAATCGTTTGTCGTTTTTTGTGTCAAAAAGAGGTGTCATTGAGTCTTCCTTCTCTAGGTAGTCGATTGAACTTTTTGACTTGTATTTGATTTTATTTGTTGTTATTCGAAGTGTCGAAAGCATTTTATATTTGAAATTGAAAAGTGTCATTTAGTCTTCCTTTCCATTTTGAAAAGAAATTGTCGAAATGTCGCTTTGAGTGAAATGTTTCAGATCTATACTTAGTTCTCTTTTTTGGCATTCCTCACATTAAGGGAATGAAAAACAAATACATGCATTTGAATTTTCATTTAGACTGTGTGTGAAAGATGATTTAGGAAAAGTGCATTTAGTGTGTGCTCTTTACTCTTTGTTTGAAAGAACCGTAATCTTGTTTCCTTAGTAGCTAGGATTTTCATTGCTAAAAATAAACAACGATTGTTTATCATTCTAGATTGCATTAGGAATTTTACATATACATCACACGATGAACCATTGAAAGGAAAACTTCTAAACAATATGAACTCTAAAATAAATTTTAATGAAAATAACAATGCTTTGGAACCTAACGCAACACATTTAGAGGTCTAGGCTAGAGATGTGTTCTAGCATCATAAAATCTAGTAACTATCATTTTCTTCAAAGGTTGGGTTATTCCCCCTCTTTTATATGAAAAGTCCTAGCACGGACTTGTGGTCCGCGTACCGTTGAGTATCTGTTGGGAGACCGCAATAGGCTTATGTCCTTTATTCATAGGAAGCCATGTCTGCTGCCCTATCGATCGCAATGCATTGAACACAGCATTCGGGAAGATTGACTGTCGTACATAAGTCCTTGGTAATTTCTCTTTAATTTATCACCAAGGTGTATATTGCAGTTTTGTGATTGGTTTGGTAATCCCTCTGTCTATATTTCTAGAGTAGTCACTTTTGTTCCATTTTGACTCCTTAAAAGAAAAGGTCCATCTAAGCACCTGTCACTTCAGGCTCATTAAAAATCAAAGGGGACTAGAGTCATCTTTAGCTTTTTCTCGACTCTTAAAAATTAAAAAAGAAAAGTTGTGTCAAAGCGTCATTAAAATTTATTTAATTTGGAATAACATCCCTATTCCTTCATTGATATTAGGTTGAGATAATGGAGTCCACCAATCATGGAATCCCTCTTGAGGGGAATCCTAGTCCATTTTATTCTTGGGGAAATATTGGTTCTTTGTATATGGCCACATTGTCCCCTCCAGGAATCACAATTGGTCTGTCGGTCTGGCTTTTCTCAACCTCTGTCGTTAATAATATCGTTATTCCTCAGCAATTGAATCAACGGCTAGTTAATAATAAATTTTACCCTTCATCTTCTTCTTCATTTGTTTCTCCTTCCCTTTCTTCCTCTTCACTTGGTGAAAATAGTGATGCTAGTAGCCGAGTGACTGAGAAGAAGAAGAAAGGGAAAGAGAAGAAGAACAAGTCAGTTAAGCAAGGGGGAAACCATGTAGCATCTGGTGAAAATTCGGACACTGAATTTTCCAAACCTAAACATCCATGCATAATTTGCAAAGGAGACCATTTTCATCAAGAATGTCTGTGCATTCCTTGGATCTTGAGAGAATGGTCCGCCCATTCACACCATCCAGTGTCATCAACCTCTGGTGATCATGTTGACAGCACACCATCAACTAGTAATAATGAAGTTCACGGACGGAAAGGAAAGGTTGAAACTCCATGTAAACTATGTGAAGGGGACCATACCCTTCCCTGTTGTCCCTTTATAGATGAGGCCAAGAGAATCTTGCTTCACCACAACGACTCCCACCTGGATACAAGAAACTCTCACCAAGTCCTTTACTAGCTGAAAATCTAACTGACATAACTCAATCATCTGTCGAAACACCTATCATTGACAGTGAATCTTCTCATTCCATATCGGACCAAAGTCAACAGGTCGAGATGGCAGTCGACCTAGTTTTACCTTAAGAAGGTCCACCTTTAGATGATACCATTCCCAAAGAGAGTGAGAACGATACTATTCATATTCCTTTTGTTACTTCAGAGTTCGATGAACTTGGGAGCAATCCACCCGTTCCTTCACAATAGGAAGAGAATCCCCCAATTCGCACTACTCAAGGGGTCAGTTCAACCATTTATTCAATACCCCATCTAAGCATTCTAGTCACTTCCTTTGATTGGAATCGACTAGCAAGATCCCACCTTCCTTCTAATGTACCATTCCGGATCATAGTACAAGTTTACAAAATGATCATGTCTAGCACTATCATAGATGAAGGGGCATCAGTGAGTATCCTTTCCTCAACTGCTTGGAAAGTGCTTGGTTCACCATTGCTTATGCCTGTTACTTAGAATTTTTCAGGCTTTAACAAAGGAACCAGTCGACCATTAGCAATCCTCCCTAAGTTACCAATTACTTTGAGAAGGAAAATCATTCACTTGAATGTGATGGTATTCCAAGGACCGTTAGATTACAATCTACTCCTTGGATGTGACTATGTTTATAACATGGAGGCTATTGTTTCAATGCTCTTTCGAGTGATGTGTTTCCCACATGAAGGTAAAATTGTCCAGCTTGTTGACCAGCTTTCATTTCCCAGTTCAAACACAGCTCCAAGTCAAACATCATCCCTAAATGGTCCTTTTGCATCAAGAGTGTCACTTCAACCTTCATTCCATCCACCAAATTACCGCGAGTAGTCTAGTGAATGTAATGAAGATTAGGGGGCATGCACCCTGGTCTGCTTAGGCGGACGAACCCAACTAAAAAGATAGGTTTACCTATAGGTTATGTGATTGGAAATGTTATCTCACACCATTCACCTTTGTCTATTTGACAGACAAAGCCAAGGAATTTTTCCTTGGCTCCATTGACAAAAACAATCCTACTTAACAAGAGTGATTTCCATATGGTTACCTGGAGACTCTCCTTTTCTCGATGTTTGGGGGCATGTAAACCTTTTTATGCAAGAAAAAAATGACATATTTCATTTTTTAGCTTTTTATCTTTTTATTTTTTTTGTTTTTCAACTTCTTAGGTTAGGTGATTGGACTGACACACCATTCACCTTTGTCTACACCACATACGAAGCAAAGGAAGTGTTTTGTCTAGCTGTTGATGAAACTATCCTACCTAACCTTAGTAGTTCCTTAGATTTTTAGTTTTTCTAGCTTTTTATATTTTTAGTTTTGTCGTTTCTAACTCACATAAAAAGAAACTCAGCATATGTTCCCCCAGAGTTCAAGCTCGTCAAAAAATGAACCTACCCCTGAGCATATGTTATCCCACAGTTGAAGCTCATTTAAAAATTAACCGAGCTATAAGCAATATTGTTGTATGGTTCAAGCTCATTAAAAAATAAACCTACCACCATGAGAAATGTTATCGCATGGTTCAAGCTCGTTAAAAAATAAACCTACCACTGACCATATGTTCCCCCAGATTTCAAGCTCATTAGAAAATGAACCCAACTTCGGTAAATAACCTTTCTAATTTCCATAATATCAGCCTTTTGAGCCTTGGTTGTGTTCCTTCCATCACCTCCATTCTTTTGGCCGCTCATATGCTTCCACTTGATTTTTTACCTTTTTGAGGAACAACTGCGACGAGTGTTCCTATTAGCCACCCTCTTCACATCACCGTGTTTTGAGAAGTTCCAAGCTTACCCGGAACCAATTGTTACCCTAAACACCACTCGTTCCTAAAAGAATGAGTCTACATTAAACTCCTTTCAGACTCGTTAAATATGAAAACATTGTCAAACTATTGGCCTCTCCAGCTCGCTAAAGTGATTGGAAGTGCCATCCCTCCTATATATTTTAATCTTTTTTGGAGCTGAGGGATACGAAAAAGTTTGAGCGCTTGTCTTTTCAGCTCGCTAAAGATATCGAAAAATCATCCCTCTCATATTATTTTATCCTTTTCTGGACTTAAGGGATTATGCTACAAAAAAGAATTACTGGAGTTTCCTTTTCGTCCCTTTTTCAAACTCTCTAAACATGAAAAGGATTAAGTTATCCTTGTCCTTAAACTCGTTAAAACAATAGTGACAAACTTGTCCACCCAGACAAGAACGAGTTTCATTGTCGCTAGGCTCACTAAAACATAGCGACAGATTTTCTCGAAGGGCAAATTATAGAACACGCATATGTTATCCTCCTAAATCTTGACAAAAATAAAGATGTACTGGTCAGCAATGATTGGGGAAAAAGGGAATAAAAATTAAAGAATTTTATTGGCAATAGGTCGCTCTTGAACGTGACACTTTCACTCCATCACCATGATTGAGTCAGGTTAGGTTATTCCATTCACCGGTCATATCACCATTGGTCATCTATACCATCCATCTTTTGGGGTTAATGCTACCAATCCATATCAGTGTCGCCGATATGTTCAAGAGAAGCCATTCAGAGAATTCACCATCCAATTAATGCCTCATCCACTGTAATTCCTTCACCCTCCATTTTTCATGGCTGCCATTCCTGAACCTTGTATCGTCAGATCATTTTTCACCTCCAGAAAATCATTTTCTTCATTTCGTGTTGTTGATGTGGGACACATTAAGGCCCTCCTATGATGGGTCACTTCTTATTGACATCAACTCATTATCCAAGAAGTTGACTTAGAAACAACCCTTCCAGTACTTTGAAGCTTGCATGCCTCAATGGAAAGTTTCTCACTTCCAGCGATAGGTTTACATCAATGGCCTTTGACCGAAAGATTTTGATGGTGTTTGACATCGGATCATATATTCACACCACGTGAATTGTAATGTAGTACCTTGAGGGTCATTATCATTATCGGTGATTCCTCTCGCGTCTGTTAACAGCTTACATTATTGGCTGGTAATTAGGCGATGTCTATCCATGTTCGACTTCAGGACATCTTTTCACATGGATTGACTTGTACGTCAGGTGAAGATTGAACGAGTTTGAAGACCTCGGATCTAGTTTCATCCTTCTGGGCTACGATATATTCAGGAATACAAGGACATCAAATGTATATAGAAGATGCACAAATGATCATCCAAGTTAAGGGATGATGACTATACATATAAAGAATCACCAGTTTACAACTCCAGATGATTATCTGTTCTATGTACATGAAAATGAATTTATAACGCTGAGCATGGGAATTCCCGCCTCAGCTAGATCATGGAAAATTATACTGTGATGATGTATTGTATTGTATCTTATACAGGTCACCTTCCAGGTTGAATACCTCAGATCCTCATGATAAAGCATTTCACCCGACATCAACAGATTTACGACTTCATCCTTTAGGGGGCAACTGTTATAGACATATTTGGGCACTGTAACCCCAATCTTACATGTCGATAAACCAAGGGCTTTTTAACCCCTAAAAGTGTTGTTTCATACCCCAAAGGATCATGGTCAACTGATTACATCATTCCCCAGAAGTTCCACCTAAAAAACCACTAGGAACTGGCCAAAACTGGACCACACTGAGTGCTCCACTGTCAAGGTGTGATGCATACTGACTCCTACACTAGCCAGGTGCGATGCATACTGAAGAGGCCTTCTGTGGGGTGTGATGAGCGAGAATGGACAAATGTCTAAGACAATTTGCTAAGTGGATGCTCATGGAATCTTCTAGAAACTTTTCCTATGACACTTGCCTCTCTGAATTTGCCCAGGGATGAGCAGGAGATCCAAGAAATTTCCAAGTGGAACCAAGAACAACAAGTGGAATGACACTAATCAAAAACCCATAGATGACTCACACCCTTGCAGACATCTATAAATGGATCCCTCATCTGAGAGATCCATAGGCTCAAATGTTGTAATTTGTAAGGAAGTGCTAATAGTTTGAGGTTGAGAAAGAACATTTTATTGTTGAGTGATCTTGCTTTTCATGATGTGAAGAGGGCTTTGATGCTGGGAGGATGATGCTGGATCAGACAGCTAGGTTGTAATTCTCCCTTCTATTTTAATAAAGTTCTTTGAGTTTTACTCCATACAATCATGTATTTGTGAATGTTGTTATTTTTGAATGCCATTGTATGTTCATTATATTTCTGATTCTACAATGCTTATGATATAAGAGATTGAGATGCTTTGATAGTGTTTTGTTACTTTTCCTCTATAGGTATTCTTTAAGCGGGATAAGTAGGAGAGGAGTTGCAAGCTCTATCAAGGGGGAGAGAAATCAAGCAAGGAGTCAAGCGAAGGATTCAGGTTGGTTCCTCTGCCCCTCTCTTATCTATTATACATAGAGGAAATCCCAAATTTCTTTGATTGTTTGTTTCCAAGATAGCTGCCAATCCTAGAGGGCTAGCAGATCGAAAAGACACTAGTTTTCCTGGAAACAGGACTACGTCTCCGGGCCCCACTCTATCAATGGGGAGGCCTTCATTCATTAAGTGGCATGAAAAAGAAGAGTACACGCATCATTTACCAAAAAGGATTTTTATACCTCCATACTGGAAAATGGCCAAAAAAAGCAGAACTCTAATGGAGAAACAGACAATGCCATTGTGTTCGTGGCGTCGAGAAGTGATGAAACCATATAAATATTTTCAAATTATGAAAAAATTAAATTTCTCCCTCTTGTAAAATTCTATCTCGAATTGCATGCCCTGCCTTCCTCCCTGAGTGCACTAACAAGTTGTGTTTAAATACTAATTAGCTAGCATATTTTTCAAGGATTCTATTGTGGCACAGTTCGTAAAAATTAGAAAGTGGTTGAGGAGGGGTCGGGGGATCAAATCATGCCCCTCCCCTTTTATCCATGTAATATGTTTTAAATCTAATATTGGGGGGCAGGTCCACCATGCATGCTGGCTCGCTCCCCCCATTTCCACTGTTGTTTATTCATTGAGTGATGTGGAGGGCCGATAAGGTTGATAGCCCGCGCCCCCCACTATGTTTATTTGTTAACAGTTGTAACATGTTGTGGGAGGGGCTCGGGGTCATGGCCCACCCCTCCACCATTATTCTATTATGTTTTGTGTACGTTGTGGGGTGGTGGGGTTGGTGGCCTACCACCCCTATTTAAAAAAAAGTTGTTTATATAACAACATTGTTTTTTTTGGAATTTTTGGTTTTGGACTGAAGGGGTCCTTTTAAAGATGAAACAATTTTGTCCAGAATCTAGATGGAGTTGGCCAGATTCCATTCACTGGAAAAGGCCAAATTGTGTCTTTGTTAAGCCTACCCAGTCATCAGAAAGTCAACCCAACTTTGACTGCCTCTATCTACTTCATCCAGACTCGGATTGGAGTGTCATTCGCACCATTGGAATTAGGGAGACGAGCACTTCAATCAGATACCAAGTTTAGTGCCTTTACACCACTTTGAATTTTGATCTTTTCCCATGCCACTGTGTTTAAAGATCCACCTAGATCAATCCTCCCCATTGACGAGCTTTTGAACCACCAAAAGCTTTATCAGACAATTGGCAAGTGAGGGAATTTTTCCCTCACTCTTTCCTTCTCCAGCCGTTTTTCCTTGGTAGGGTGTATCCCCTTGAAACCAACTCGAAGGTATTCCACATCTCCCCATCATGAAGTCTTGGTTCTTCTATCAAGGATGATGTCTTCAGGTAACTCATCGAGATACTCCAGTTCAAAATCATCAACTGTAGGAACTATGCCCATATTCTTGGTGTCCATAATCAATGGTGGCTCATACAACTTTAAGTTCTCCACATTCACTACGGAGTACATCTGCATATATATCGACAAATCGAGACAAAAGTCATTGTTTCCAATATTCTCCATAATGGTGAATGGATACCAGATTGGTCACAACTTCTTCCCTTCTCCCTTCATCTTGTCCTTGTTAATATGAAACCACACTTTGTCGCCCACTTGAAATGATGGCTGACTCAGTGTTTGTCATGTCGAACCTTGTAATGGGCTTGACTTTTCTCCAACTGTTCCTATACTTCTTGGTGAATCAACTGGATCCACTAAATGAACTGCTGCACTTTGTCCCTGTCATCACATCCAATGGAGTCATCTTCCCTTCCAAAGACCATATCAAAAGGGTCTTTTGGCAAGTAGCCAAAACATGTCTCAAATGGTGAACAATGCATAGATGAGTGCATTGCTTGGTTGTAGGAATGTTGCACATATGGAAGATCCTCATCCCACAACTTAGGATGTTTCCCACAATAGCCTCGCAACAAATGTACATGGTGCAGTTGACAACCTCTGTCTATCCATCAGTCTATGGATGAAATGTTGTGCTTCTTTTCAACTTGGTGTCCATCATCTTCCACAAGCTGGTCAAAAATTCTCCGAGAAAGCGAGAGTCCCGATCTAACACAGTCGATTTGGGCAACCCAAAATGGACCCAAACATGCTAAAAGAAAAGATGAGTAGTATTCTTTACACTGATCTACCTTTTACAAGGCATTAAAATACACATCTTACTAAAACAGTCAACGACGGCATACAAATAGTCGTGACTCTTTCTAGGCAAAGGAAAACCTCCTACAAAATGCATCGACACACTTTCCCATGGACAACTTGGAATAGGGAGTGGTGTGTAGAGCCCAAGTTTTAGAGGGCTTTGAAACAAAACACATCACACAACCCTTTACATAGCGAGTCACAATGTTATTCATATGAGGCCAAAAACAAAATCTTTGTACATGACACATTTTTTTCAATACCAAAATGACCAGACACAAGGGAGGTCTAGGCCTCCCAGATTACATGTATCATTCCTCCTGTGGGTATGCATAGTTTTCCAAGGTGATACAACAGTTTCCCCTACAAGTGATAGTTGTCCACCTATGAACCATGGGTTAGTTTTGTATAAATCTCCTTAAAGTCATCATCATTAGCATATTGTTCAGCATAAATTTCAAAAGATAAAGAAGCATTATGCAAAATAACAGAAGCAGAAATAGGAGGGCGAGATAGCATATGAGCCGCTTTGTTGCTAGTTCCCTTCTTACACTTTATTACCAGATGAAACTGCTGTAGAAAACCCATCCACCTGAAATGACGAGATTGTTGTAACTTGGTCTGTCACTGAAGATACTGCAAGGGCTGATGATCCATATGGATGATGGTCTCCTTGCCAATCAGGTAGTGTTTCCACTTTTTCACACTCTAGACCAAGGCATATAATTCCTTGTCATAAGTGGGGTATTTTATCACATCCTGAGAGAACTTCTCTAAATGGTAACATGTCGGATCTTTTGCTGCATCAGTATAGCTCCCATGGAATATCCATTGGCATCTATTTCGATATCGAATGGTTGTTGGAGATCTGGTAAGGCCAAGATCACTGCGGTGCTGATATTTTCTTTCAATGTTTCGAAGGACTTCTGCTGCTTTCCTCCCCATTGAAAGACTTGCTTTACACTTGTCATTGCGTGTATAGGTGTTGTAATAATAGAGAAATTGTCATTAAATCTCCTCCAATACTGTACTGCGCCCAAAACGTTACGAACCTCGGTTATACTAGTAGGCTTAGGCCAATTTACAATTGCTTCAACTTTAGAAGGATTGATTTTTAACTGACCAGGACCAACAATATGACCTAGGTAAACCAAAGAGGTTTTTACCAAACTCACACTTTAACAATTTTACATAGATTTTTTCGTTTTTCAACACATCAAACGCTTTCTTCACATGACATACATCTTCATTCCAACTTTTACTAAAGACAAGGATATCATCTAGATATACAAGAACAAATTCATCAATGAAATGCCTAACGAGATCATTCATGACCCTCATGAAAGTGGCTAGAGCATTGCAAAGTCCGAATGGTAGAACCATCCATTCGAAAAACTCGTGTTTGGTCTTGAAGGTGGTTTTCCACACATCCTACTCTACAATTCAGATCTAGTGATAACCACTAGGCAAATCCAAATTGGTGAAATAGATATCATTCTTTAGCTGATTTAATGAGTCATCAATGCGAGGAAGAGAGTAAAGATTTTTCACCGTGATTTTGTTTAGTGCTCGATAATCCTGCACATCCTCCATGTGCCATATTTCTTCAGCGATAAGACAATCAATGAGCTGCATGGAAAAGTACTCATTCTGATGACCCCTTGGTTCAATAGTTCCTGCACCTGCTTTTTGATCTCCTCCATCTCAATGGTTGACATCCTATACATGCCAATATTCGGTAAAGGAGCATCATGCTGCAAATGGATCTCATGTTGGATTTCCCTCTTCAGAGGTAATCCCTTTGGTTCCTGAAACATATCACCATAGTTAGAAATTAATTCACATAATTCCTTTTTATGCACATGATCACAACCATGGAAAGCATCGGATAATTCTACATATTTTCCCCTTACAATCATAAGCATGCAACCCTTACTGGAATTCACCAACCTCTTCATTTTCCCTGCACTTACAAGGTTGGCGTTGATTTTAGTTTGATGAGCCCTTATAATATATTCTACCCCATCTTTTGTGATTTGGTATCTTTTTTCATGATGGAAGAAGATTTCCTTTCTATCATAAAGATATGGACTCCCTAACACCATGCCAAAGATATCCAATGGTATTACATCAAGTTTTACCTCATCCACGAACTTAGAAGTGACCACAAATTTAACCTTACACTGCTTAGTTACATTCAGATTTACTTTATCATGTATGCATCCAGGTGGGTAAGTTTTTGGATGTGTTGTAGTTTCCAAGCATAGCTTCTTTACCAAGGACTCTGAAATTAAGTTTTTTTGGGATCCAGTATCAAATAGAGTTTCCACTTTTGTATGCTTTATGATAACTCTAATATGAAATAGCTCAATTCTCTTTCATTCATGTGATTCAGAGTTAACATGAGGTGTAAGAGTACCTTTTGTTCCTACTACTGTGATCAATGCTTCATCTTTGGAATCAAATCCAAGGTCTTGCTACACAGTTTCCACTGTCTTCTGCTTGCCTTTTCCTCCATACTTATTTGGTCTCTTTTCCGGGTACTGTTTCCAACAATGATCGTCGTCATGACCTTCCTTTTTGCAGTGATTGCAATAAGGTATTTCTCCCTCACATTTCTTGGTTTATGTTGTCCTCTTCTCCTTTCCTTTTCCTTTCAATTTGGGTTTTCCATTTGGAATTTTGAAAGGTAGTTTCTTGAAATGATCATCTCTTTCATTTTTGCCCCTGTTCTCAAGATGGATTGCCTTCACACTGGTAGAGTCAATAGTATTTGGTTCAAACAATAATAATGAATGTCTAAGGTAACTATGTAATGATCCAATATACTTAGTTACTAGTTCAGGTGAGTTAAGTTCAATGCCCGAACTAAGTGCCTGTTTTCTAAATTCCTCTGTAAATATTTGAACATCCTGACCTCTACCTTGCCTTAAGTATTGCCAATCCCTTAAGGCTTTCTGTTTGTAACCCAAGGGATAGAATTGTTCCTTTAATGTAGAAATGAATCTAGGCCATGAGGAAAGAAGATTACCCACACTCTTACTGCTTTGCAATTACTCTCCCACCAAACAAGAGTGGTGCTACTCAGTTGAAGAGAGGCCAGCTGAATCTTTGGCTTCTCCTCATCGATCTGCTGAATCCTGCAATAGATTTCAATCTGCCTAATCCAGGTTTTGAGCTTTTCTGCATTACTTTCACCGTTAAACATGGGAAGATCAAATTTGACATCTAATTTAAAGAAAGTTTTCTTAGATGCATCCCTTGAATTTCTACGATTATGGTGATGAGAGGAAGAAGAACTTTCACTCGTGCAAGGAGAAGGAGGGGGTTCTTCTCCACCATTTCCATGCACTGAACCTTGTTCTTCTATTTTTCTCTCTTTTGCTTTCTCCAACCTTGAAAGAAAATGACCGAGATTCTCTGCCATTGAATAAAAGATTTTGCGGAAATTGCACTCCTCTTCAAGACAAGCCTCTTCATCTACCATGTTTCTCCTTCGATGTGCACACCTAACTTCAGGATCGAAAGACTTTAGTTTCCCTTCATCTCTTCGGAGCTCATTTCTTGTTAGCATATAAACATGCAATTCACATCTAAAAAATATCTTCTCTGATACCACTTGATCCAAAATATTTTTCTTATAGATGTGTTAAAGAATTACATGCATAAATTGTAGCTTAACAGAGAAAACTCAATGTGCATATGAGACAAGAGGAGAAACACATAAAGCACGAAAGAAGACAACAAGACTTGATAACGGAGTTCATCTGAATTTTACTACGTCTCTGGGCCCTACTCGATCAATGGGGAGGCCTTCATTCATTGAGAGGTATGAAAAAGAAGAGTACAAGCATCAGTTACAAAAAAGGATTTTTATACCTCGATACATAAAAATGGCCAAAAAATTCAGAACTCTGATGAAGAAACGGATAGCGCCATTGCATTCGTGGCATCAAGAAGTGATGGGACCATATAAAATTTGTCAAATTCTGAAAAAATGAAATTTCGGCCCTCCTGTAAAATTATGTTTCGAACTGTGTGCCCTGCCTTCCTCCCTAGGTGCATTGACAATATGTGCTTCAATACTAATTAGCTAGCAGATTTTTCAGGGAATCTGTTGCGGCGCAGTTGGTAAAAATTAGAAAGTGGTTGAGGAGGGTTCGGGGGATCAAATCCTTCCCCTCCCCTTTTATCCATGTAATATGTTTTAATTGTAATTTTGCGGGGTGGATTTTCCATACTTGGTGGCCCACTCCCCGCATTTCCATTGCCCTTTATTCATTGGGTGATGTGCAGTGGAGACGAGGTTGACAGCCTGCGCCCCCCACTATGTTTATTTGTTAACGGTTGTAATGTCCCATGGGAGGGACCGGGGGCCATGGCCCGCCCCTCCACCCTTGTTCTATTCTATTTTGTGTACGTTGTGGATTGATGGGGTTGGTGGCCCACCACCCCTTTTCTTTAAAAATTTTTTTGTTTATATAACAATGTTGTTTTTCTTAGAATATTCAGTTTTGGACCAAAGGGGAAATTTTAAACAGGCAACAATTTTGCCCGGAATCTGGCTGGAGTTGGCCAGATTCCATTAGCAAAAAAAGGCTAAATTGTGTCTTTGTTAAGCCTACCCAGTCATCAGAAAGTGAATCCAACTTTGACTACCTCTATCTCCTTCATCTGAACTCGGATTGGAGTGCTATTCACACTATTGGAATCAGGGCAATGAGCACTTCATTCTAATGTCAAGTTCATCACCTTTCCACCACTTTAGATTTTGGGATTTTCCCATGTCATTGTGTCTGAAGATCCACCTGGATCAAAAAGTAATAAAGATGTGAGAATCTTTGTTTCATCTATGGTGTTGCTCCACTACTAGTAGGCCTAGAGAGTACCTCGACGGAGTCATGGAGGAACGCAAGCTTCACTTCACTACTAGCGAGCCTCGTCAATACCCTGGTGGAGTTACTTGCATCACCTCTCTACATAGGAAGCCTTTATCTTCTTTTGCCTTATTTATTTTTTGTTTTCATTTTATTTTTTATTTTTCAAAGAACTGTACATAGGCGCTTATTTATTTCAGAGGCAAAAGAGGGATCCCGACTTGTTGAGAGCACAAGAGGTTGTCCCTTCAGAGAAGTGTTTTATATATACCTTCAACAATACTTTGTAAGTTTTTCCCCCTCAAATTACTCTACTTGACTGAGCTAACAAGGGTTAACCCAAAAGAACCGATTAGAGAAGGTGGTACTAGTTAAATTTCAAGCGTTGTGTTTTAACCAAGACTCACTTTGGACAGAACATATTTTCCATGAGGGTATCATCGACTGAAGACAAAAATTTCTTTCACAAAGAGAGAGGACAACAGACAACTAAGTGTTGATAGCAATGCAATTCCTCTTAAACTTTACCTTGCTTGTCTCGAGAGCCACACATGGTTTCGTGTGAAACAAAGCGTATGGGTATAAAACAAGCAAACAAATAGAAATAAAAGGATAGAAGTAAATGAAATCAAAGCAAGAAAAGAAAGCAAGCAAACAAGAAATGCAAACAAAGTAAACAAAAATAAAACACTACTCCTACTCCTAAAGTAAAAAGTGCATGGGTTGGCTCATGTGAAGTGATATTTCCAATGCAGCCATCAATGCATTGGTCGACCCATATTGGTGAAGGCATGGTCTACAAGAATGATAAATGTGTAAACCAACAAACAAGAAAGATATAACAGTGAATACCAACATGCTTTGTGTTTAAAAATATCCACATAAAAGAAAAGAATAAAAGCGCAATACAAGCATTCTGTCGACGTATCATGGTTATGCATCACACTACGTGTAGACAAAAAACATGTACACTCTTTTGATCGTGACAAATGAGAAAACATGAGAAAGAGAGATAGCTTACGCTTAGAAAGAGTGCCCATTGTGTATGATTCCTCCAATGCATGAGCGATGGGATCATGTCACTTAGGTGGAGGATGTGAATTATGTGAACTAGATTGATCTTCAATGTAAATAGGAGAGTGGTGAGGAGCCTTTGGTGTTTTAATAGATTTCTGATCTGGAGTATAATCGACCTCAAGACAATGAGGACTAATATAGCCATCAACTCGAGCTGAAGTTCCTCGACTGCTTGGGGGGTTTCCACTTCATCAACGAGTAGATCATCAAAGATGGGTGGCTTAGAAAGATCGACAGTGAATGAATCAACAACATGTTGTAATAAAGGAGAAAAGAGATCACAACAACCACGATTAGAAAATTTGATATGTTCATCGACATCCTAATGATCTGATGAGTGGTACAGAGGGGTTGATAAGAAGAAAGAATGTTCACCCTCTGCTTTTTTGGAAATGACGAATGAGATACTGAGTGGATTTGCAAACAAAGATGTGTCCTCAACGTTATGCAATTCTAGATTGACATCTCGTGTGTTCTGTGAATGATCGGAAGTAGATGCACCATGGAAAGTATTCTCACACAAAAAATTAACAATGGCAGAATCACCAAAGAAGTTAGAAAAAAGTGGATGAATTGTGGATGGAAGGAGGGCATCATTCACCTCGGATTCTTCTTCAGATTCCCACACATACTCATCATAAGTAACAGTGCAGGTTGGCTGCTCAACACCAGCTTCATCGAAAACTTGATGCTCGTGAACAAAACGTGTGGAGTCTGGAACGGGAGAACACAACACAACATAATCTGGAGGATCAATAGAACATGGTGACATAAGTTAAGGAAACAAGTCCACGTGATAACCAATAGTATTGTCAGCAAAATTCGTACAGAGATCAAGAGCAGGTGGGGTGGTAAGATGTGACAGTTCAATAGATAGACCCACACCTTCTTCGACGTCACACTGCGGGACCAAGGATGTTTGATGAGATAAGGATTGACAATCACTTGTGACAGCAACCATGCCCACTCTGGATTTAGCCACTCTAACACTGAGGTATGCCGGTGTTAGCTTGAATGATTCCAAGATATGTGGATTCTCAGATATGTAAAGAAGATATTGAAATATTTCATTGATAAATTTCCAATCAATTTCATCCTCTTGGAACTAAAATGCAAGATTACAAAAGCGATACCAAAATTGCACCAACGATTCATGAGGGGCTTTCCATAATTCGCGATTTCTTTTATTAAGTGTTTGGTAATCAAACTTATGGAAAGAATTAGGTAACCCTATAACAAAGTGACCAAATGAGTGGATGGATTTTTCGGGCAGTGTGACAAGCCATTGCAATGGGTGCCCATGAATTGTGAATGTGAACAACATGCAAATCAAATAATCTTCATGGGGTTCAAGGCTTTCATGTAGATTGGACAAGGAAAGACTATTCCTCTGCCAATTTGTTCTGCTTTCACCTTCATATGTGATCTGTGACAAGAGATTCTAGAACTCCTCTGAGATTTCAAAGTCATCTCCATAAGACATACATCTCAAAGGATGAAATGTAATATAAGGCATGATAGATGTGTAAAGATTAAAAACATACATTAAGGAATCAAATTGTCATCAAGACGTCCTTCTATCACCATAATTGTTGACAGTGATGGACTTGCCAACATGTCAGGGGATCTTCCTAGTAAGAAGTCCCAACTAGACCTCATACCATTTGGAGAAGGAGTCCCAGCAGTGGGTACTAAAGCTATGCCTTGAATGCGATACCACACAGAGGTAAGAAATATATCCTTGTCAGAAGCAAGTGTGTGACCTTACAATGAGTCAAGAGGGATCCATGGGGAGGTTCTAACACATGGAGGAAAAAAATAAGTGTATCCCTTAGAAGCCTGTAATAGTACGCAGCCTGAAAGGAACACATGAGATGAATGACATCACAAACTGGAAAGAAGAATAGTTGACAGTCTAAAGTGATGAGTTAAAACAATAATATGCTTCAATAAGATTCATACAATCACATGCAAAATAGTCCATATGTGAATGTGTAAGTAAAACTACATACATTTCGAAAGTAACCAGAATAGTCGGACTACAATAAAAACATATGCCTGAAACATGCTAGCTCTATTATATTATATAAAGGGAGAGTTCCATCCATACATACAACCATGATAGCAACTAGCCCCCATAGTGGAACATTACAATCAACACCTCCCACTCCTCCAAGGAGACATACTTGCTCTGTAGCGTGGAGAAGACAAGGCTCATCACAATACTCTTCAAGCCCTCTCTAAGCAATGCTTAGCAAAAGCTTGGCTCCCCAAAAGCCTGGTCTATGAGTTATGAGGTTATATTTATAACAAAGGGTGGGGTGACCCTTGAAATTCCCCTTTGTGACTCTTGGACTACCCTCATGATTCTTCTTTTTTTTGGTCAAATAATAGTGGAACCTTCTATTAACCGTAAAAGTATAATGCATATGATACACATCTTTGCAAGTGCAAAGACAAGCCTGTTGCTAGTTCGCCATCACAAGACAAGCCCGTTACTGGTTTACCATTAACATTATTAACATGAGCCAAGATCAATCAAAATCTGACGAGGTTGCAATATCTCATGGGGTTACATTAACTCTTCATCAAAATACTAAGGAACCCTAATCGTCGAGATACAAGTTTCTTCCTTTTCACCAGTTTCTCATACAAACTGGGAAGACCATCGGACTTCAAAAAATACCAAAATCATGCCAATCATTCTTCTCCAGTCTACTCCCCAAGCCTGAACCTGCACATGCTATCCCTACCATTGAAACTAACTTCCCATCCGACAGTTCACAAACCTTGCAATCAAAAGAGTTGTGTGGAGAATCGACACCATTGATCAGGGACTATTTAATTCAACGATCCACCATAATTTTGGCCCAAAAAATACCAAAATCACGCCAATCATTCTTCTCCAGTCTACTCCCCAAGCCTGAACCTGCACATGCTATCCCTACCATCGAAACTAACTTCCCATCCGACAATTCACAAACCTTGCAATCAAAAGAGTTGCGTGGAGAATCGACACCATTGATCAGGGACTATTTAATTCAACGATCCACCATAATTTTGACCCAAAAATTAGCCTGATGAATAACAAAAATCCATACGTGAAAAATATTAGAGCATCTCAATCTATGGGATTTTGGGTTTGTCCAATTAGTTAAAGGTCGAGCTCTTTCTGGCTCGAAATCCATTCGATGACTGAGGCCAAAGACCCTGCAGACTACGTTAATTCAACTAGCAAACTGGTTAAACACTGTCCAACGAAACCTCTGGACTTCAAATATAACTAAATTGCACCAGAGTATACTCTGGTCCACTTCCCCAAGCCCATCCTAAACTTGCAATCCCCACCATCGAAAACACACTTCCCATCCAACGGTCAACAAAACCTCCGACCCAAAGAGTTGCTCGAAGAGCCAACACCATCGATAAAAGCTTGTTTAATCCAACGATCAACCATGCTTTTGGCCCGAACACTAGCACAATGGATAGCAAAATTCTGGACCCAAAAAAGATTAGAGCTCCTTAATCTATAGGATTTCAGGTTTGTCCAAGTGGTTAATGGTCCATCTCTTTCTGGCCTAAACTCTGTTGGATGACTGAGGCCAAAAGAACATCCAAACTATGAACATTCAACTGACGAACAGGTTAAGAAGAGATTTACTCCCACATTTCTCCTAAGCGCCGTCAGTCCATCCTGTCAATCCATCATCCCAGATTATTCCAGATCATTTCCTTTATTCCTAATCCACTCGTGTTTAGACTGAATTTTGTTATTCATTTTTGAAACACTCCTGAAGCAGCTCATCTAGAACAACCCACGACCTCTGTTCCACTAGGAACTATATAATTGCTTCCCTTCATCGATCTTCTTTACCTTGAGTTTTAATGATTGGGAGAGACAGTAGCCCAATGACCTCCTTTGTTCTCGCCTTTCGTTAGTCTTCCTCCTTCTTTTGGTTGAAGGTCTAGAAGTGTTCCATATCTTTGGCAGCCTAACAAAGACAATCATCACATAGTTTACTTGGGGGTATCGACTCCCAAACGTGCCGAGTACCACTTCCCTTACTAATCACTCCTTCATTCGCCAGGCGATCAACCAACATATTTGCTTTTCTTTTCCCATGGACAAAGTTGATAGTTCTTAAGGTTTGCATATGGGTGTGACTATGGTGAAAGGCCTGCCATAGCCTCCAATGTTTCGACACTTTTTCAGTGTCATTGCATTACACATTTTCTTGGTTTCTTTAATAATCAATTCTGAATCTGCTTCAGTGATGACATTGTGTGAATTTAAATCCACCAGGATTTCTAGGCATTTCTCTAAGGCCATGAGTTCTACCATGTTATTAGTGACCTTCCCCAAATGACTATAAAAGATCTCCTTTATGCGTCCCTGCTCATCTCTTGTAACACCCCCAAAACTAGCTAACCCTGGGTTGCCCTTGGATGCTCAGTATTTATTGACTTTTAAGAAGTCATGTGGAGGGGTCTTCCAAATATCCATACCTTCATTTGTTTGGTTCACACCCTTGTTTATGCCCTGTGGGACTATTGATTGGAGACCCAACTGTAGTAGTATATAGGCTTCCTGCAGCAGAGGAGGATTCTATGGAAGTTTCCACAACAGATCTTTGATTGTGTCTTTGAGCTATCATAGAATTTGTGCAATTATGTGCTGGGGCATGCTTGTCTTGCTCTTGAAAATCATGCCATTGTGTTCTTTCCAAACATCCCAAATGACAATGCCTAGAACCAGAATCCAAGCTTGATTGATGATTTCATTGCCTGAGAAGTTTTTCCTCCAATTCTTCAGAGTGTTGGTGATGTTGAGTTTGTCCCGATCAATATGCCTGAAGATTGAGGCCACCCAACCCCACATGGTGGAGGTCAAAGGCCAGAGGTTGAGTAGGTGATTCATTGTCTCCTCTTGTAAGCCACATAAAGGGCTTTTGGAAGGGCCGACAAAACCCCTTTTTAGCAGATTCTCCCAAGTTAGAATTTTCTTTTGTTGAACAAGCCAAACAAACAACTTTATTTTCATCTAGTGAGGGTTATGCCAAAGGTTCTTCCAGACCTGATCAGGGTTTTGGTCATTAAACATTGTGACTATCCTTTTAGCTTCTTTGAGGTTAAAGTTCCTTCGGTGTTCCTTCCCCGGCTTGGTTGGTCAGACAAGGAGGACACCAAAATGTTCCTTTTCTTCAAATCTCGAGCAAGAAAATCTGCTTGGGCCTTCAACGTACTGTCTTCATTGTGGCCTAAATCCTTCCAAATTCTCGATTTACCATTATTTCCTACCTGATCCCAGATGTCACTTACCATAAGTAAACCTTTGTTGTCAGTATAATTTTTGAGAGCAGCTAATTCTTCCTTGAATAAATTGGGTTCTTGTTGCTAGTTATCCTCCCAAAATCGTGCCACGTTCGGAGCTCGGATCTCCCATAAACTATGCTGCTAGATAATACCTCTATTCTCCCAAGCAAGACTCCAAATGTGTGAGCCCTTAATTCACCCTGACATTCGGATGTGATCCCTCTCCTATCAATTTTTTGCATATTTTTGTTTCCAGAACTTGGCCCAAGGGGTTGGCGATTCCTTGAGCCACCTCCACCAAAGTTTCGCTCTGGAAACTCTGCTGAGGGTTTTAGGGTCATGAAGCCCCAAACCACCATGGGACTTGGGTTTGCAGATCTTGTCCCAAGCTACAAAAGCCCATTTCTTTTTCTCTTTCCCTCTGCCCCATATAAAATCCCTTTGGGTGCTTCTGATCTATTGTAGAACTCCTTTAGGATCCAGAAGAGCTGAGAACATGAGAAAGGGAATATCCTACAAGATAGCCTTTGTGAGCACAAGGCGTCCCACAAAATTTAAAGCCCTACATGTCCATTTCCTAATGTTGTCCTGAAGCTTATTCATTATCGGCTCCCACACTCCCTTGCTTAGGGGTTTGTCTGTAAGAGCCATTCCCAGGTACTTGGAGGGTAACTAGTTGATGCAGGGTAACCCTTGCTTTTCCCACAGTTTGCATGGATTATGCACATATCCTGTCTCTCCTAGGAATTTTAACTCTCTAAGGAGCCAAATCTTCAATTCTTAATGAATGGTTTAAGGCCCCCTTACTCAAGTCTTACACGGAATGATTTCATAAATCAACCATAGTTTAACCCTTAGGCACTATCCACTTTTTAGGACTTTAATCAAACTTGAAGCCTTCACATATGACTTTATTAAAGCCTTTCATTAAATCCTTTCTATCGGGACTTTAAAACGCCTCATAACCTTCATTAATGTTAATATCGGGACTTATTCACCCTTCTAAACCTTCCATTAACCCTTAGCTGCATATATATAACTTTCCCCCTCTTTAACATTGGTTACATAGCACTTATCGCATGAAACCCTTATATCCTTTGATAATATTGGACTTACATATAATTTAACACATAAACCCCTTATCTGCGCTTAATTCCACTATAAACCATTTACAAAGGAAATACCCACAAAGCACACATAAACATACCTTTTCCACTTTATTATGGCCTCTAGACAGTTACCGAGGTTCCCTTTATCGCTATCACTAATCGATCCTCTGCGGGTTTCATTAACACAGGGTTCTATCGCATTTGATATGCGATAACACAATATCGGATTTCAAATATCATTAACCACGCCATATAACTTATCGGGTCGACCCTTATCACCTTTCCACAGCATTGTACTCGATCTTTGAACCCTGATCGCCGATACCTCCAATCGCCAATCACGCTTTATCGCTATCGGCTTATTGGCTCATTGCAAATCGCTATCGTAACATCCATTACCGCCAGCCCTTTGACCTCTCTGATATCCGATTTTTTATTAAATCGCAACCATCGATTTGGTTTTGATCCAACGGTCAATGATCAATCGACAGTCGCCCGTCACAACTGTCCAAGGCCCGATTCCGATATCTCCACAGGCTTTCCACCAATGCGACTTAATCCTAGCCATTGATCATAAAGATCTGATGACTATTGTGCATCGATACTTCATTTCTTCGCTCTTCTACTTCACTTAGATTTTATGCCACTTCTTCAAGGTTTCTATGGTTTTGGGTTTTCTTCTGTGTTTTCGCCTTTCGCTCTTCCACTTGATCTAGCTCCAGGTGTAAAGAATGACCCTTCCAAGACGTTTTACTTTCGTGATGTGTTAAAATTTCTTTTTAATAGAACATTAATCAATACATGTATAAACTGTAAAGAAGAGGAACATAATAATCATCAGCACATGAGAACAAAATTCATTGATAACTGAGTTCATCCGAGAGGGACTACGCCTCCGGGACCTAGTGTTAAGATGGTGTAGGCCTCTGCATTATGTGTTGTCAATAAAGATGATGTACACAGAGATGATGTCTCGATCATACAAGGATGAATGCCCTCATGTAGGAGTGGCTCTAAGAGATGTTCCACAACTAGAATTCTCAATCAAAAGACTCCTATTAGTATGACACAAAAACAAGCATGGTGCGCATCCCACCAACATGGCACAAAAGGGATGTCAAAGCAAAACACATGCATGGCGACAACAAGAGTATCCCAAAAAAATACAACAAAGGATCTAAAAGAATAACATAAAGAGTTATGACAGAGAGTACATCACATAGAAAGATTCTGCATCAAATCAAGCAAGGAATCATGACAACATGTAATAAACAAGATCTTGCATCAATCATCAATCATGGATCTGTACAACATAATGCATAAAGAAGAAGTACATGAACACATAATCATATACCTCACACCCAAAGGCCATCTGAAGCAAAGGTTTTCAAACTGCTGAAGCTTGCTGAAACATCGATCTCACAGCATCAATCGAAAGAAGAAGATTGTTCGCACATGAAGATGGACATCTGCACTAGCACTTAGAAATGTGATTGAAAGAAGAAATGAGAGAAAGACAAATATGAACACACCATCATATTTGTGGTGTCGATAAGTGCTGAAATGATCGTCGAAAATCCGAATTCTGAGAATTTGAAAATTTGGAGCTCAAGGAATCTTGTAGATTGTCACGAGATTCCTCAAAGATTCTGTTTCAGGGATGAGCTGAAAATCCACTGTTGACATGTCAAATCTGATTTCACCATTAGGATCCATGCGAAAAACCATGAAAAACAAGTATAAACTCGACCATATTTTGACAAAGTGAAATTTTACCTCCGTGGGAAAATTTCGTGGCTCATGGTTCCGCGTGCATTCTAGAAATCACTGCAAGATGCAAAACTCATATTGAAAAATGGATAGCACCATCGTGTTCGTGGTGATGAGAGGTGTAAAATCCATATAAAATTTGTCAATTTCTGAGAAGTTGAAAATTTTTCCCTCCTGTAAAATTCATGATTCCTGCATTAAATAATTATTTAACTACCTCGATTTGCATGCCCACTCCTGTCTCGAAATTTGTGCAGTCCTCCTCCCTCCTCAGGTCGGGCAAAAACTGAGTTCTTAAATAATTTGGTTAGTGGAGTTACTAAGAAATTTGTTTGGCATAATTGCTAAATAGTTAATTTAGTGTAGAGAAGGTTGTGTTCAAATCTGACCTCTCCATAAAATATCACTTTTCAGTTTTATAACCCAACCAATATACACCATATATATTTATTTTAACCAAAGAAACATACTTTAACCATTCCTCAATAATTGTGAAGGCTTTTGGAGTTGGCTAATAGATGTTTTATATGGCAAGCTCATATCCGTTGACCTCCCATTGAATTTACCCCCCTTATTTTTTTTAAACCACGTGATTTTAGCTTTTCCATTCACATGATGTCCCATTTAAAGTCTTGTGCTTTGATTTTTTTGAATGAAGTTTGTTTTGGTTATTATATATTAATATCCACCATACACGTCGCCCCTTGTTATATGGTGTTGGTTATAATATAATAACTAATATACTTATCCACCATCACATTGGTTTTTTTTTTATTTGGAATTTGGTCACCATATTACTTTTTTAACCATATTTCATATATGGTTTCACCATTATACATATATATTAACTTTAGATTTTGTTAATATATATATGATTTTGTTATAGTTTTGTATTTATATGAATTTTGTTTATTTGTTGTTTTTATATAGTTATTTTAATAACTATATATTAAAACAATTTTTGGTATATGTTTGTAACCAAAATGATTTTTGTTTATTTTATAGGTTTAGGATACCAATGACGGGCTGCCATGTGTCAGTGACTGATGGGCTGGCATGTGGGTCTTACATGTTGATTGGGATGCCATGTGGTGCACTGTGGGCCCCGCTTTTTCGCTTGTCATGTAAAACTTTGAAGAGCTCTATCTTTTGCATACGAGCTCGGTTTGATGAACCATTTGCACCTTTGTGATCAGGATGACAAGATCTATGATCTGGTCCTAGTTCAAAGTCATTCTAATGACTTTGATTTTTGAGCATCCTTGAGTCCTCCTTGTCCTGTGTGTGTTCCAGAAGATCCACCTAGATCAATCCTCCCCACTAAGAAGCTTTTGGTCCTCCAAAAGAATGTAGAATAATCTTAAACTTTCTCTGTACCCTGTTTGCATCACAAGCATCTTGAAAAGGTCCTGCTTCCATCTCCTTCACCTTTGTTCTTCGGATGCTTAAGCGATGAGTCGACACTTGCCTTTTGCAATCTGTAGTACATTGTTTCGCAAATTACATGCTTAAATGACATGACCAACTAAAATCCCAAACGTCCCATACTTGCCACAAGTTTATATCATATACTCGATGGTCAAGTTTACAACAATATGGACCCAATACCCCAGCTATGACAATAAGGCCAACATATCACTGTTGCTTCGAAAGTGATGAAAAACACATCATCAATGCAACACATGATTTACATTCCTATGGCCAAACACTTATTGTTTGGACAAGTGATGGAAACATAGCATCACTTTCAGAGTTTTAACATGCAACTCAAAATATGACTCAAGACATGCCCAGACATCATTGTTGCTGACCAAGTGATGGAAAACACATCATCACTTTTACACTTTACAATGCAACAAATGATTTACAAAAGATTAACCATGAAATGACAACATGTCTAAAAACGATTTTTCACTAATCAATGTGAATGGGTCACCTCCTTGTGGTGGTTTTTCTTGTCAAACAACTGCTCTTCCTAGTCCAAGCACCAACGCTTTGTCTTTAAGGGACTGGTCTAGATAGAGCCTCCAACAAGTAGCATTTGATGACCATTTCTATCGCAATAACTGCAGCATGTTTTCTTCCTCGATATCTACTTAACTTATTTCTTTTCATGTTGTTGAGAGGGTCTTTCATGCCTCATGTGTGTTTTCATTCTTTTCCAACACTTGGAAAATGTATGGTTAGGTAAACCAGAAAAAGTACATGTCTTCTGATGCCTTAATCTTCATTTATCATTAACAACATGATCATAATCAAAATGAACATTTGAAGATTGAAAGTGATTATACCTTCCTTTGTTGTTTCTGATGTCAACATGGTGATGAGAGCTTGTCTTAGCTCTCTCCCTGTGATGGAAACTACCATGGGATGATGGGGGTGTTTTCCTATCATTCTCTTTCCTTGACGATGTCTCAGACAACTCTGATACCTTTGAGCACTCACCTTTAGTGTATCTTGATCCTGCAAATCGATGCTCATGCACAACCTCCGAGGTTGAGTGATGCCTTGGTTATTAACACCAAGTTCTTTCTCCTCATTCCTTGTCTTTGTAAGGAGCCTCATATTTGTCCTTGTAACTAGGATCTCCACATCTCCAATAGAAATCATACTATGAGAAGATGAAATCAAAAGGAAATGAACATCTTTTCCCTTCTCTTTCGATTTGGAAAGAACTAATGAGGGTTGCTCATCATCCGTCATTGGTGGTTTGCTAACTGTCTCAACACATTCCCCAACTTCTTTCCTGACATACCCAAGTCCTGCTTGACGGGGTAATTCCTATACTTGGATGGGATTGACAATGCCTTGGCCATTAACACCCAAGCCTTTTCCTTCATACCCCATTCTCTTCAGTAGTTTGGAGCCAATTCCTATGGTGTGATTTTCAAAAACAGTGAAATCATCATCAGGAAACATACATAAAGATGGAGAACTACTTTTTACCTCATGGGAGTCACGCTGCAGCTTTTCCAAGGCCTTGTCCTTTGCTTGTGGCTGTCATAGAAAACTTTGTTTTTCCTCTTTCTCTTCATGTAGGTGCATCTTCAATTCATCGTTCTCTATTTGAAGATTATGTTTGTTTTTCTTCAATTCTTCCATGGACTCTTCGGTGGCTTGCAATTGAAGTTGCAATTGCTTCTTTTCCTTTGTCTCTTTCTGTAGAGTTTCATACATGATTTCCACTCTCTTGGAAATGTTGACCAAGGTCTCATACTTTTCTCTTTCATTCTCTGTCACTGTAGGTTCCATTATTCACACTGCAATTCACATACATGTAAAGACTGCTCTAATACCACTTTATCCAAGTCTGGGTGTGAAGAAGGACCCTTCTAAGACCTTTTACTTTTGTGATGTGTTAAAATTTCTTTTTAAAAGAAGATTAATGAATACATTTGCAAACTGTAAAGAAGAGGAACATAATAATCATCAGCACATAAGAACAAATGCCATTGATAACAGAGTTCGTCTAGGAGGGACTACGTCTCCGGGCCTCGGTGACAAGATGGTGTAGGCCACTGCATTATGTGTTGTCAATAATGATGATCTACACAGAGATGATGTCTCAATCATACAACAATGAATTCCCTCAAGCAAGAGTGGCTCTAGCAGATATTCCACAGGTAGAACTCTCAATCAAAAGACTCCTATCAGTATGACACAAAAACAAGCATGGTGCGCATCTCGCCAACATGGCACAAAAGGGATGTCAAAGAAAAACACATGCATGATGACAACAAGAGTATCCAAACAAAATACAACAAGGGATCTCAAAGCATAACATAAAGATTTATGACAGAAAGTACATCACATAGAAAAAGTCGGCATCAAATCAAGGAAGGAATCGTGACAATATGTAATAAACAAGATCCTGCATCAATCATCAGTCATGGATCTATACAACATAATGTAGAAAGAAGAAATACATGAACACACAATCATATACCTCACACCCAAGGGCCATCTAAAGCAAAGGTTTTCAAAGTGCTGAAGCTTGCTAAAACATTGATCTCACAACATCGATTGCAAGAAGAAGATTGTTCGCACATGAAGATGGACATTTGCATTGGCACTTAGAAAAGTGACTGAAAGAAGAGATGAGAGAAATACAATTCCGAATACACCATCAGATTTGTGGCGTCGAGTAGTGCTGAAATGACTGTCCAAAATCTGAATTATGAGAATTTGAAAATTCAGAGCTCAAGGAATCTTTTAGATTCCCTCGGGACTCCTCAAAGATTCTATTTCAGGGATGCGCTGAAATTTTTTTGCACAGATGTCAAATCTGATTTCACCATTAGTGTCCCTACAGAAAACCACGAAAAACAAGTATAAACTTGACCATATTCTCACAAAGTGAAAATTTACCTCCGTGCGAAAATTTCATGGCTCATGGTTTTGCTACCTATTTTCGCTGAAATCATGGTTCCACATGCATTTTGGAAATTACTGGAAGATGCAAAAATCAGACTGAAAAAGGGATAGCACCATCATGTTCACAGTGACAAGAGGTGTAAAATCCATATAAAATTTGTCAATTTCTGAGAAGTTGAAAATTTTGCCCTCTTGCAAAATTCATGGTTCCTGCATTAAAAAATTATTAAACTACCCCAATTTGCATGCCTGCTTCTGTCTCGAAATTTGTGCAGTACTTCTCCCTCCTCAGCTCTGGCAAAAACTAAATTCTTAAATAATTTGGTTAGTAAAATTACCAAAAAAAAATCTATTTGGCATAATTCGTAAATGGTTAATTTAGTGTGGAGGAGGTTGTGTGGTCAAATCCCACCTCTCCACAAAATATCATTGTTCAGTTTTATAACCCAACCAATATACACCGTACATATTTCTTTTAACCAATTTTTTTTTTAACCATTCCTTGATAACCGTGAAGGCGTTTGGAATTGGTTAATAGATGTTTTATATGGTAAGCTCATATCTGTTGACCTCCCATTGAATTTACCCACCTTATTTTTTTTTAAACCACATGGTTTTAGCTTTTCCATTCACGTGACGTCCTATTTAAGCTTTTGGAGTTGGTTAATAGATGTTTTATATGGTAAGCTCATATTCGTTGACCTCCCATTGAATTTACCCACCTTATTTTTTTTAAACCACATGGTTTTAGCTTTTCCATTCACGTGACATCCTATTTAAAGTCTTCTGCTTTGTTTTTTTTTTAAATGAAGTTTGTTTTGGTTATTATATATTAATATCGACCATACACGTTGCCCCTTGTTATATGGTGTTGGTTATAATATAATAACCAATATACTTAATCCATATATATTTTTAACTCCCCACTATATGAATGCGGGTCCCGAGTCCATCAATTTGGTTATTTTTTGATTTGGAGTTTGGTAACCATATTATTTTTTAACCATATTTCATATATGGTTTCACCATTATACATATATATTAATTTCAGATTTTGTCAATATATATATATATATAAAATGATTTTGTTATAGTTTTGTATTTATATGAATTTTTTTATTTATTGTTTTTATATAGTTATTTCAATAATTATATATTAAAACAATTTTTGGTATATGGTTATAACTAAAATGATTTTTGTTTCTTATACACGTTTAGAAGACTAATGATAGGCTACCATGTGTCAGTGGTTGATGGGCTGCCATGTGGGTCCCACGTGTTGATTGGGATGCCATGTGGCGCACTGTGGGCGCCGCTTTTTCTCTTGTCATGTCAAACTTTGAAGAGCTCTATCTTTTGAATACGAGCTCGGTTTGACAAACCATTTGCACCTCTGTGATCAAGACGACATGATCTACGATCTGCTCCTGGGTTGAATTCATTCTGATGACTTTTATTTTTTATCATCCCTGAGTCCTTGTCTTGTGTGTGTTCTTGAAGATCCACCTGGATCACCGCTGCTCAATTCACTCCCTCTTGAACTTAACTCTATGAATTCTTAATTCGGATCATTCCATAGCATTACTTGGGTTCTACGCCCTTTACGATTCTCTGTCTCTTCTCCTCCTCTATGTATTCACCTCGACTCTACCTGCATATATTTGTATTATCCAATCTCTGATAAACACCTAATTCATCATTCAACACTTGAAATACACATTTATATAGATTCTAATCAATCTCTGTATATATAAACATATAATAAACAATTGTATATTGAGACTCTATCTCTCTGGCCTGATCTTCTAATATCAATGGCCTCTATTCCAACTCTGCCCGTAGGCTTATAGTCACTCCAAATATCTAACCTATCTAAACATTTTCTAACCTGTCTAACCTGTGACTCACTTCTGATCATGCCTTTTAGGCTTTCATTTATACAAAGGGATTCTAAAACTAATTTCTGGTTTAGATCCATAAACTCCTCAATAAAATTCCTAAATCTCTTCCTCATTCCTAAAACTCCTCTCTAATCCATAAATTCATGAACTAACTCCTAATCTGAGTTTTACAATTAATTCTCAAACCTCTCATCACTCAACTATCCTAAATCCCTCATGTTCTCCTACACACGAGAACATTTACAATTATGCCTCACAATATTCAATTAAACCCTATTCTCATTAAAATCACTCAAAACCCTTAATAATTACATTAATTCAAAACATAGGAACCCATCTTCGTTAAAACACAAGGCCCCCTATGTCTGCTAAAGTAAAATGATTTTATTGGGCTAAATGCTCCTGCATCAAACTCCCCAAGTAGAAAATTTTCATGATCTCCTGATTATGTGTGTTCATAAGTTGATAGAAAACCTCTAGGGTCCCAAACTTTAGTTTTTAATTGTCTGAAAGCTCTGCACCTTTGTTGTTGTTGTATGTCTACTATTTTCTGTTTCATCTTCCTCTCCTTGTCAATAAGGTTCAAATTCAGATTGATCATGCTTCCTGCTGCTATCATTTTCCTCCATATGGACTGCTTCATCATTAACTGCCACATTTCTTCAATCTTTGTGTTCAACACATTCTTGATCTGGTCCATATTCTGCCACTTACTTCTTCCTCTTTCTCTATGCTTCAGGTTGTTGCTACTATCCACTAACTCTTCAAACTTTTGTTCTTCTCCTTAGAGTTATCAAATGCTATCACTTACTCTTACTTGTTCTTTGCTTATTCTGATTTCCTCCCTTTCATCCTTGCCTCTTTCAATATTATCTTTGTCTTCACTGAATCCTAACTTTCCAGCATTCTCTCCAGCAATTTAACATCTCTATTCCATGGATTAAATTCTTCCACAGAATCCTTCTTCTTCCATTTTTATTTGGCTGCTCATGTGTGCCAAATTTCCTCCAGCATCTGCAACACAACCTGAACTCATAAAACACTTGTTAAAATAAAAATCATAAGGATTATATGCCTTATCTCCCTTTGCCAACACATAAGTATGCTACTCTGATTTTTCCTTCTCTATCAGCACATTAGTACGCTGATTTGAATTCCCCACAGAATTCACGAGACTGACAGCTAGTCTTTCCTCCATACCACCTGCTTCTATGATGTCTCTCTACCCTTGTCCACTATAGTGAACTCCTTCCTCTGCAATCACATTGTCATACTCTGGGTTTCAAAGCAAATACTACAACAATTCAAGTTCTATGTGACACTTCATAAGTACTTCATCATTACTTAAGATTGTTGCATTTATACACAAATTATCAATTTGAAAATCACAAAGATCAATAGTTTCGACTGTTGCTTCACATATCAGTTCTTTAGACTAAATTTCATCTCCTTATTTCACAAGAAATTGTTCCTGTGTTGTCACAGTTTCAAATATCAATGAATTATTAAGTTCTTTCTGCTGCAATAAATCACTGCTTCTCTCATTTAAAAGACATTCTCCATCATTCTTCACTTCAGAGTTTTTATCTTCTGGAAGATACTCTTCCATACTTTTGATTGCTTCAAAATATTGTTCATCCTCTGCAAAAACTGTAATCATATCAAAGTTATTAGATTCAACAATACAAGGTTTTACCTTTCCTGCTAGTCTGCATTTGTCCAATAGTTTAGAAAAACATCAATAATTCCTTCTTCTTCACCTAGAACTTCACCTTGTTCTGCTTCACAAATGGACACTTCCATTTTCATTTCCAACTCAGCTTCTTTGAGTTTTTCCATTAGCCACTTCACTTTCCTCTGTTGTATCCTTCTCTGTAACATAGACCACTTCATTGGCTTCTTCTTCAATACCCAACCTAGTCTCTGGCTTTCCTCAAGTATCATCATCAATATATGAAGTTGTCCTTTCATCTCTACACTTTCCTTGTCAATTTCCTCTTGACTCATCCTCTTTCTATTTGTCTTGGCATCCTCTTTCTTCATCTTTCTTTTGTTGTGGTCTTCCTCAGAACCTCTCTTATGACTATCAATAGCCATCTTCTCTTTCTCTATCTTCATGAGCTCCTTACTCACTTAATATGAGCTGCATTAAAGCCTCTGCAACAACAAGTTCTCTGTGCTACCTCTTACCTCACCAATCTATCCTCTGTACTTGATCTTTCGGCAAGCCATTGGTTCTCTATCTCTGGAACCTCTTTTGAGCACCTCTCTCTGCTCCTTCTAGGCTTCAACTCATCTGTATATTCTAAGGACGCAACTATCCTCTTGTATTTCAATCATAATGAAATACTTGGTTTTGTCCACCTCTTCTTTCACTTATAAAGTCTTATCTGCTTCCTTCATTACTTAGCAATTTTACCATCCTCTGTGGAATTTCGTTTGTGAGCTGCATTAATGCCTCTGTAGTAACAACTCTCCTTCTAGCTATATATGCCTCACTAAGCTTCTCTCCTCTTTTGAGCTCAGTCTCTTAGCATTTCTCTGGTTCTTTCCTCTAGAATCAATTCAGGCACTCCTTGTTCTAGATGTTGCAACCTTCTCACCTTCTTCTGTTGTTATATGTGCATCAATGTTCAAACATACATTCTCCAATCAAATCAAAACAGAACATATCACCTCACCTTCAAGATCTCTACATGATCTTGTTCCACCTTTCCACCTATACCTTGAATGGATTATCCTATGTTTCTTGCATCTGCAAGTTCTTCTACACATCACCTCTATGTGCCTACTTTCTGTTAGATTAGAATTTGATCTTTCCTTGCCTGCATAAACATCTTTGACACATAACTTTGTTCTCATTTCTTTGACATGGAATTTCTTTGTGCTGTTTTAACACCAATTGTTTCAATTACAATTATGCTCTAATACCACTTTGACGCAGGATAACCCATGCTTTACCCACAGTTTGTATGGATTATGCACATATCCTATCTGTCCCAAGAATTTTAACTCTCTAAAGAGTCAAATCTTTAATTCTTAATGAATGATTTAAGCCCCCCTTACTCAAGTCTTATACTGAATTATTTCATAAATCAACCATAGTCTAACCCTTAGGCAATATCTACTTTTGGAGACTTTAATCAACCCTCAAGCCTTCACATATGACTTTATTAAAGCCTTTCATTAAATCATTCCTATCGAGACTTTAAAACTCTTCATAACCTTCAATAATGTTAATATTGGGACTTATTCACACTTCTAAATCTTCCATTAACCCTTAGCCACATATATATAACTTTCCCCCTCTTTAACATTGGTTACATAACACTTATTGCATGAAACCCTTATATCCTTTGATAATGCTAGACTTACATATAATTTAACAAATAAACCCCTTATCCATGCTTAATTCCATTATAAACCATTTAAAAAGGAAATACCCACAAAGCATGCATAAACATACCTTTTCTGCTTGATTAGGGCCTCTACACAGTTACCGAGGTTCCCTTTATCGCTATCGCTAATCGCTCCTCCATGGGTTTCATTAACAGAGGGTTCTGTCATATCTGATATACGATGACACAATTTCAGATTTCAAATATCGTTAACCATGCCATATAGCTTATCGGGTTTGCCCTTATCACCTTTCCACAATGCTGTACTCGATCTTCAAAACCATGATCACCGATACCTCCAATCGTCGATTGCACTTTATCACTATCAGTGTATTGTCCCAACGTACATCACTATCACAACATCCATTACCGCTAGCCCTTTGACTTCTCTCATATCCTATTTGCAATTAAATTACGACTATCGATCTGGTTCTGATCCAACAGTCCATGGTTAATCAGTAGTCGCTCATCACAACTATCCAGGGCCCGATTCCGATATCTCCACATGGTTTCCGCCGATCCGACTTAATCCTAGCCGTTGATCATAAAGATCCAACGGCTACTATGCGTCGATACTTCATTGCTTCGCTCTTTCGCTTCACTTAGATTTTATGCCACTTCTTCAAGGTTTCTGTAGTTTAGGGTTTTCTTTGGGGTTTCAACCTTTCGCTCTTTCACTGCTTAATTCACTCCCTCTTTATCTTAACTCTGTGAATTCTTAATTCCGATCATTCCATAGCATTACTTGGGTTCTCCAATTGGGTTCTACACCCTTTACGATCCTCTGTCTCCTATCCTTCTCTGTGTATTTTCCTCAACTCTACCTGCATATATTTGTACTATGCAATCTTTGAAAAACACCTAATTCATCATTCAACACTCAAAATATGCACTTATACATACTCTAATAAATCTTTGTATATATAAACATATAACAAACGATTACAAATTGAGAATCTGTCTCTGTGGCCAGATCTTCTAATATCAGTGGCCTTTATTGCAACTATGCCCGTAGGCTTACAGTCACTCCAAATATCTAACCTATCTAACCTTTTTCTAACCTGTCTAACCTCTAACTCACTTCTGATCATGACTTTTAGGCTTTCACTTATACAAAGGGATTCTAAAACCAATTTCTAGTTTAGATCCATAAACTCCTCAACAAAATTCCTAAATCTCTTCCTCATTCCTAAAACTCCTCTTTAATCCATAAATTCATGAAATGACTCCTAATCTGAGTTTTACAATTAATTCTAAAACCTCTCAACACTCAACTATCCTAAATCTCTCATGTTCTCCTACATTCGAGAACATTTACAATTATGGCTCACAATATTCAATTAAATCCTATTCTCATTAAAATCACTCAAAACCCTTAATAGTTACATTAATTCAAAAGATAGGAACCCAACTTCCTTAAAACACAAGACCCCCTATGTCTACTAAAGTATAATGATTTTATTGGGCTGAATGCTTCTCCATCACTGGTCCCTTTGAAACACAAGAATTCCGGTAATTCTCCTCTGAATAGAAATGTTAGTATTAAAGAAGAAAACTTTTGATTTGTTGAGGCTTACCTCTATGCCAGCCGCCATTGCAAATTCATTTATGATTTTTTTGATCACTTTGGCTTCCCTAACTGTGGGTATACCCTGCAGCATCGTGTCATCCACAACTTTTTGGTGAGTATTTGTCACTCCATCCAGGGTAAGTTTAAGACCCTCGATTCTTCCTTCAACATTTTTTTTTTTGATCGCTTTGCCTAGCCCTTCCAACATAAGAACAAAAAAGGAAGGGAGAGAGAGGATCCCCTTGTCTGAGACCTCTAGAGGGCATGAAGGTTCTTGAAGGAACACCATTAAGCAAGATGGAAAACATGACAGTGCATACTAATGTCATAACCCATCTTATCTAGTTTTGGTCGAAGCCATAAGCTCTTAGTACTGCCCTTATATACGACCAACTTAGCTTATCATAAGCTTTTGCTAGGTCCAGCTGAATGATCACTTCAGCTTGTTTATTGCTTTTGAGAGAGTATACCACCTCATGAGCTTGGATGTTGTTATTGAGAATCTGTCTTCCCTCCACATAGCTTATTTACTCCTCTGAGATGAGAGCTGGAATAAGGGGCTTGAGTATGTTGGCAATAAATTTGGAAATAATTTTATACACCACATTACATAAAGTTATGGGTCTGAAACCATCCAGAGTAATGGCTTTTTCCTGTTTTGGGTTCAAAGCTATGAAGGAGGCATTAAGAGCCTTCCGAACTAATTTGGGTCTTCTTGAGTCTTCCACGACCTCAAGGATATCCTGCTTGATTGTTCTCCAACAAGCTTTGAAGCAGTCCACAGTGAACCCATTTGGGCCTAGAGCTTTGCCCTTTTGCATTTCATTGATCACATCACTGACCTCCTCTTCTGATACTGGCCTGTTGAGGTTGTGGTTGTCTACTTTGGTAACCAACTGAGGGATGTACTTTGTGAAATTATTGATGAACCTAGATCTATCAACCAGAGGCTCCTCTGCTATGTTGAGGAAGTGTTGAACAAGGACATATTCCATTTATTTATAAGAGATGAGCTCTATTCCTTGAGAATCCTTGAATTTTGTGATTCTTTTGTGTGCCCTATGATCTATGGTAGATTTATGGAAGAAATTTGTGTTTCTTCCTCCCTCTCTAATCCACTTCACCCTCGATTTCTGTCTCCCGAAAATCTCCTCTTGCATGCATCTATCTTCCCATTCTTTCTGCAGAGAATCAACTATATTTTTCCACTCCTCAGTGAAGCCATCTATGATGAAAATCTGATTGATCTCCTAGAGGTTTTTCTCAACTTCTTTTTTGGCTCTGAAAATATTACCAAACTCCTTTTTGTTCCAATATTTAAGCCTAGATTTGATGTGTTTAAGTTTTTGTTGTAGCAAGAACATTTTAGTCCATTGAATGTTTAGATCCTCCCTCCAACATGTGTCGATATTGCTGGTGAATTCAAGGTGAGAGATCCATGCATTTTCAAACCTGAAAGGTCTATTTCTAGGTGTGTCCATAAAAGTGGCTTCAAGTTGTACAAGCCAATGGTCCGATCCTCCAAAGGGAAGAATAAAAGCTGACATGGCAAGACCTGATAGAAAGAGGTCCTCTGAGATGAGAAATCTATATAGCTTAGAGGTAACTTAATAAGGTCCTCCTTTCTTATTGTTCCATGTAAAGGTGCCATTTGAAGCTTCAGTGTCCACTAACCCCATGTTCATTATGAATTTTTGGAAGGTAATGGAGTCTTTGCCTAGTTGTCTGATACCCCCTTTTTTCTCTGTAAGAGATCTGATCATATTGAAATCCCCTGCAATAATCCATGGCACATCAAGGTATCTCACTCTTATCTCCTCAAGGGAGGTGAGAAGATTTAGCTTGTATTCTTGCTTTTGAGGCCCATAGAAATTTGTGATCATGTAACTCTCCTGATCCCCTATAGGTTGACACACCAATGAAAGATAGTTCCTAGACACTTTAGAATCCAAGATTCCAAGTTTTTGGGGATCCTAGAGTGTAGGAATCCCCCCCACCAAGTTGTTTTCTTTGACCTCTAGATACACGTACTTGATTAACCATTTGTTATGTATTTCTCTAATTTTTTCCATCAAATATTTTCTTTCCTAAATAAAAACCATATCTGGTTTTTCTTCTTTTATTCTACTGCTAAGATTTCTTTTTTTCCTTCTACTTCCTAAACCTCTAATGTTCTACATTGTAAGATTCATTAAGAAATATTTGTAAAGGAATAACTACTGAGATCTCTCATCTTACTTGAGTTAATCATGAGTTTCCCACATTCGTTTAGTAGCTCATTCTGTCTTTTTCTTCCTCTCTTCCTACTCAGGTTCTTGGGAGACTGTATCTGTGCATCCTCCACCATTTTGACCCCCTTATGCTCCTGGCTTTCATGATTTCTTTTGAATCCAGAGCCCTTCAATTGTGATATCTAGAGGAAAAGTTGTTGCACCCTATCAAAATCCTCCTTTGGCAGGGAATCCACTCCTCTGGTGCTACCTTGTTCTAGAAACTTCTCTAGATCTAAATTCTCCCTTTCTAGAATCTCCTGTAGTTCATGGTCCTCCATTCTAGCCTCACTTGGGGTCATCTTGTGGTCCCTACTTATCTCCATACTTCTTGGTAGATCCTCCTTTTTCTGGTTGTTCTCTGTCATATCTTCCATGTGTGCATCCCTTTCCTTCTCAGTGGGAGTGATCTTCGATTCTTGGTTTGTTCCTTTGTTTTCAACTTCTTCTTCTGAGATCTTGAAACCATTTTGGCTTGGTTGTCTGTCCTCATCAATCTTCTTTTGTTTTCACTTCCTACCTTTCCCTTTTCCCTCGACCTTGGTGAAACCATCAAGATTTTTATCTATGGTGATTTTGACATTTATTTCCATTTTATTTGTTGGGTAGTCTTTGTATAGATTCCCATGTCCACGACATTTACGACACCTAAATGGGACATGTTCATAGTCCACCGCCTGCACCCATTCTTCATCATACACTTCTAAAATGATCGTGTCCGGAAGTGCCCCAGATAAGTCCATTTCCACACATATCTGGGCGAAGGAGGTATATTTCCTTTCAAAGTCGCATATGAAATATTTATAAAATGCCCTAGTTTGTTTCCTATTGTCCTCATAGACTAAAGAAACCAATAATCCATAGGAAGGGAGTAGACTCTAATCCATACCGGTACTGATGTGAATGTTTCACGTTCTGGGACAAAGTTCATCATCCATGGTTGCATGTAGAGGCCTACGGCAGCGTAGAAATAAGGTTCTCCTTCGAACACTCTGTCCTTGTACTCTAAGCTTGTAAATACCACTGTGAAGAAGCCCTTGGATCCTAGGTGGAGCGTTATTTCCCCATTGGGTTTCCAGTGGCTACTTATCCATGCATGCAATGCCTTCTCTGTCGGCCATATCCCCATGAATTTTCATATAACTGCATATTCCATCATGTGATCTATATGCACTTGTAGCATTGGGTCGCTTAATATGACCCAAGGAATTATGGTCGACTTGGGTTCTGCAAACCCTAGTTGTGCTCATGGGAGTAGTTTTCTGATTGCTACCCCTTGTCGTCTTCTCCCTAATGGCTTCTTGTTGATCCCCTTCCAGTTCATCAGGTCTGTATTGTCCCAGTTTTTCCATGTTAATAGCCTCTGTTGCCATCTCCATAGGTTTCTTAAATTGATGCTTTCCAGCATCCTTGCTTCTATCCGCCACTATTTGACTGTAGGAGGGAGCGACACTCGCCCCTACACTTCCCACCATGGTACCCAATGATATAATCCTAACGTCAATCCTAGATCAAGTTGCATAGCTCTGATCTCCTATTCGAGAAATATTACCCTCATGACTCTTCAACTTCATTACATAACTCTTTACACTACATATGACTGTTTGTATTCGAGTAATGACACTTGGAATTTCATTTTACATCATGTTTACAAAATCATACATTTTCCACATATATCCATGTGGGAAAAAATTGGCTTCAGTCAGCTAGACAAGACAACACTAAGATTCAAATGGTTGTGGAAAGACCGCGGGGGCTTCACTCAATGAACCTTTGACATATCACGTGCATTCGTGGCATATTAAACAATACCATTAATTTGACTACATATTGGAAAGTGCTTCTAAAAATCACATTATTTAACCCCCTACCAATATAAACCCAATACACCTTCCAAATTAAAAAACCCCTACTTTCACTAGATATTCTAAGTATCCATTTTTTCATTAACTTTTTTTATACCCCTTTATATTTTTCCATTAACTTTGGGCTCCATCTTTTATACATGCCAATATAAAAACCCTCTAACCCCTATATATCTCCCAATATATTATGTCATTTTTTCCTCGATAAATATCCCCTAATATGAACCAACGTGGTATGGTATTGCTCCCTTAGTGAAGCCCCCGTGGGAAAGACCAACTCATCAACCCCCTCTTTGTGATCCTTAGTGATGAAATGATGTTATGCTTGGTAGTGTGCAATGGTGTCTGTGTAATCTTTGATGATGCCTTTCTAAAAACAAACTCTTTCCTCCATTGCTTCTAGGTATACTGATTTTTCACTTCTATGAAACTTGTCCTGTAATAAGCACATGTTAGTCCTGAGCAAGGATGGACCGATGATGTACATCTGCATATTATCTGCGTTGACCTAAAAATCTACGTTGGTTGTCATGAGATCAACTAATCAAAGCACACATCAATATCCAATATGATTTGGTTCTTCTCTTTGGCCTCATTGAGCATACCAAGCGATGAGGTGTTGTGCTTCCTCACCACAACATCGAAACTATTTTACAACCATGCATGCAAAGTCTCCACACTGGTGATGAGCGGTGAGAGTTCCTCATAGTTCCAGATTAGACTCCGAATGCATGTTTTGTCCAACTCTACGTACAGGTTCATCATCTTGTGCAAGTGAAGTGAGGCTCCCTTGTATCTCATTGTCCATATTTGTAAATGATCAACTGCAGCATGTATATCTCTGAGCGTTCGTGCTATCTTGGTGTAGTGTTGTTGATGACCATGTAGATGGAAAACTGCCTTGTGCACAGAGATGATCCTATCATATAGTCTCTGTGTGACTGCCTCAAGAGTTGATGCTTCAGAAATTATGGCCATCTACATCTCCGCTCTAGCAGATCCTATTGATTGTTCCTCTCTCTGCTTGGCTTCTTGAAACTCCTTAGACATGTGCTCATTTTCTGCTATCAAGAACTTAACACTCAAGCTCGTGGCTTCAACATAAGCCTTTGTAGCATTGACCAAGGTGTTTGGATGTTTCCGTACATCTAACAAAATCACCCATTCTTCAAAGTGCACAGGTGATGCATGCTCATCTAGGGTGCATGCTCTATGTTCTTTTACAACTCTGTGCTATGACTCATCAAATGCTTTGTTGTACACTTTTGTTCCTAGATGATCCTCAAGGAAAATGGTTTCCCCTAATTCACACGGGACTTGCTCTATTGTTGGGGTTGGTGAAGCCTATGGAGTGACCTTGATTGATTTTGGAATGAGGACGGTATCTTGATCATGTTCTGGCTACTCCTTCTCGATGTCCATATTCATCCTACAGAGTAAGTTCCTATTCCTGCAGCTTCTTGCCTTGTTCATCATATGTTGTTGGTTCAGAGTCTTCAACTTGTATCAGTGTAGTTTGCATTATCTATGCACCTTACACTTCCTCTTGGTCTTGTTCATCCTCATGTTGTGCATCCTTATCTATTCTCTGCAACTCTTGTTCTTGTTTGAGCTTCTACTAGACTTCCTGCAACATCCTCTCTGAATCTTCCAGTCTTTTCTTCTCTCTCTTTCTTTGTGCTATCCTCCCATTGCTTCTTTGCATCTATATCCAAAGCTACCTTATCCCCTAAGGCTCTTGGGTGGAACCCTAGCAGACTGAAAGTTGTCTAAATCAAGAAACATGCACACACACAGCCATTATGCTAGAAAAAGCTATTTCTAAGGTGAGAAGGACGTACCTCAAGTCCTATGTTCGGGTAGTTCCTCAAGGTCCAAACCCTTCTTCATGTCCCTTCCACTCCTTTTCCCTGCAAAACCAACAATTTCAAAGAATGCAGCAATATAAGGACAAAGATTTATATAAAAATCACCTTTATGTTATATAAGAAAGGAGTTAGTTATAAATTTTTAGAGATCCATTCATACATGAAATTCAAACATGAACATCATTAACATAAAGAAAGAAGCATATCGGGAACAAGACGTGTTTCTTTATTAGACAAATAGAATAGTACAAAAAAGAGCAATATCACCTGAACCACTTCTGCAGGCTCAAAGCTCAGCCTCCTTCTGAATCCGTCCCGCCTCAAGCCTCTAGTAGGTCTCCTTCCAATACTCACTCCAAGATTTCATAACTAAGGGATGAACATCCAATCACAAGGAAAGTTTCCTGTACAAATGGGGGAAGTGCAGAAGGCACAAGGGTCTTCAGACCTGATCAGGGGGAAATCTCAGTTTAATAACCTTTCTCTCTCTTCTCTCCTCCTTTAGGCCTTCCCTTTGGTGTCTTTTTATACCAATTCCAAGGTAGTTTTTTAGTTAGGAATTGGTTGGGGACAGTTGAGGCCACGGGCACTAACAGGTGATCAGCAGGTAAAACCCGCGATCTCCGCCCGAAAATAAGGAGTTTTATATTTTTTTAAGTGTTTTAATACATATACGCGGGTTGGGTATATATGAACCCGCGTATACACTTTAACTCAGGGCAATGTCGCGTACAGGGAATAAAACACTGTTTTTTAGATTTTGGACCAGGTCTGGAAGGAGGTGTTGCCCTAGGCCATGAGTGCAGCATCACAAACCATAATAGTGAGATTTGGAGCTATGACAGATGCCCCCTAATATATGAGGTCAGAATGGGTACATGATGGCCGAAATGTATTAAGCAAGTACATGGAAAAGAGACCTGCCAAAAACCGAGGAGTACTTCACCAGAATTCAGCCTGCTAAGGCACAAGAGAAGATCAGAAAGAAACACCGTCTGAGGTGGGCATACCCATGCTCAGAGAAAGCAAAGCATGTCTGCATATCAATTACAAGTGGATCCGCTAAGTATACAAGTATAAATGACTAGAGAATACATAATGGATCATCTGATCATGATCGAACAAGTACATGTCTGAATATCACATATAAACTGTCAATGATGCTGGAAGATACAACGGATCACTGATATCAAAGAATGATCCCAAAAGGTACCATCTGAACATGATGGACAAGGATGGTACTGCACTGCAAACCTAGGTGCCAGCATATAGAATGTCGCCATGACTGACTGCAACATATAAGGTGGAATGGTATCAACTAGCAGTAACAGGAGCAACTGTCAAGTGAACCAATGAATTCTGATACAACCTGAGGTCTTCATCGACCGCCGTGGTACATTTCTACACCATGGGAATAAATGATCTGAAGTCGACCATGTGAGAAATCGTTTGATTATCGGTCATTAATGGATATCGTTAACAAACGCGAGACTACTCACCGATAATGATAATGAGCGTCAAGGTACCCAGTACAAACTAACAAGTGCGAATAAATGAGCTGAAGTCGAACACCTATAAGAATCTATCGATCAG
>APFE031564653.1:141700-156503 GCA_000404065.3 Pinus taeda
CTTAACTCCCAGATCCGGAGCTTTCCTGTTCTTCCTAACGCTATTGGATTTTCTCTCTTTAATCAGACTCCTATGTTTTGACGTTTAATGTGGCCTTGGAGAGTTAACTCTCCACTCGCCTATTCCAAGGCCCTAAAAATCCTAAAACTTGTCTGTGTAACTTAAAATAAAACAGTTCTAGTTGATTTTAATTAGCGCTTGATTTTAAGGGCTGTTCTTTAAGTCAAAGGATGGTGGAGGTGAAACTAATGGTGTGTTTTTTGACGCAAAAAAGATTAATAAAACTTAACTATATGCTTATGCACTTTGTCATTGTTTTTCGATGAAAATTAATCTTCTACAGGGTTCAGAAGGAAACTTCTAATGAAACAAACTTTTCTTTTCTTTTCTATTCATTCACACTTCACACTAAAAAGTTAACAAATCTATTTTATGCCAAAAGAGATGCAAATCTATCCTAATGCAAGACTAAATGCTTGATGCAAGATTGAAAACTACTCTAACAAGAAATGAAAGTTGTTTTTGTTTATCAAATTTCCTTTTTGCCACTTACAACATTTAGATGGAATCAAAGATGCTACAATTCATCTAAATATTAAAAGCAAAACTCAAGATAACAAAAATACTTTCATTCCGTCAAAAGGAAACAAAATGAAAAGCAAATTCAAGAAAGAAAAACTAAAACTTTTCAAAAAGTTCACTTGAAAATAGAAACAAAAGGGTCTTTTTGAAAGTGCTCTCAACAAAAACCGACACTTCACAATTGAAACAAGCAAGAAACACTTTTTGTAAGTTGCCACCCAACAAAGAATGGAAACTTAACAAAAAACAAATGTGCTCAGAAAGGCTTTTGACAATGGAAGGCAACAAGGAAAGCTTTGGTAGCAAAGACCAAAAAAGATCAAAAAGACGGTTTCAAAATAGTATCAAAATGACAACTTTGATGAAACAAAGAAGTAATTGGTCATAAAAATCGATTTCGTTAAGCAAACAAAAAGTCACCAAAAAGCAAAGTTGAACACAAAGATTGATAACAATATTTCTGCTCTGATCACTCAGGGCAGCCAAGATTCCAATAAAGAAATCTTGCATGTTTAAAGCAAAAAGATGGTGACACTTGCAAACAGAAAACAAGACCAAAACTCCTTAAGATTAGAGAGAAATCAGAGTAAGGATGCTTGCTGTAAAACAGAGAACTGATACTGACAAAGATGACTGTTTAAAACTGACTGAAAGCACCAGAGACACTCCAGAGACAAAAAGGTTTATAAATCCTGAAAGTTGTCAGGTATACGCGACTGTGCTTAGTGCAGACTGCGTGTATACGCGACTGTTTCTGAGGAAACCTGCGTATACGCAGGTTCACTTCAGACAACAAGCGTTTATACGCTTCTGTAACTAAATAAAATAGCGTGTATCTAATATTTCAGGAAAAATAAAAAAGAGACTCAGGAAACTGGTAAAACTCAGAAGTCAGAAATAGACCAGACAATAACAATAAACCAGCAAGCTACTGAGCCCTGATAGGCTTGACAAACGCCCAACTAGGAACAACAAGAGTGTTGTTCCCCAGCGGAGTCACCAGTTCTGTTGCGGGATTTTATCCCCTAAGGCTCTTGGGTGGAACCCTAGCAGACTGAAAGTTGTCTAAATCAAGAAACATGCACACACACAGCCATTATGCTAGAAAAAGCTATTTCTAAGGTGAGAGGGATGTACCTCGGGTCCTACGTTCAGGTAGTTCCTCAAGGGTCCAAACCCTTCTTCACGTCCCTTCCGCTCCTTTGCCCTGTAAAACCAACAATTCCAAAGAATGCAGCAGTATATGGACAAAGATTTATATGAAAATCATCTTTATGTTATACAAGAAAGGAGTTAGTTATAAACTTTTAGACATCCATTCATACATGAAATTCAAACATGAACATCATTAACATAAAGAAAAAAGCATATCGGGAACAAGACGTGTTTCTTTATTAGACAAATAGAATAGTACAAAAAAGAGCAATATCACCTGAACCACTTTTGCAGGCTCAAAGCTCAGCCTCCTTCTGGATCCGTCCCGCCTCAAGCCTCTAGTAGGTCTCCTTCCAATACTCACTCCAAGATGTCATAACAAAGGGATGAACATCCAATCACAAGGAAACAAGGGTTTCCTGTACAAAATGGGGGAAGTGCAGAAGGCACAAGGGTCTTCAGACCTGATCAGGGGGAAAAAACTCAGTATAATAACCTTGCTCTCTATTCTCTCCTCCCTTAGGCCTTCCCTTTGGTGTCTTTTTGTACCAATTCCAAAGTAGTTTCTTAGTTAGGAATTGGTTGGGGACAGTTGAGGCCACGGGCACTAACAGGTGATCAGCAGGTAAAACCCGCGATCTCCGCCCGAAAATAAGGAGTTTTATAAGTTTTTAAGTGTTTTAATACATATACGCGGGTTGGGTATATATGAACCCGCGTACACACGCGTTTAACTCAGGGCAATGTTGCGTACAGGGAATAAAACACTGTTTTTTAGATTTTGGACCAGGTCTGGAAGGAGGGGTTGCCCTAGGCCATGAGTGCAGAATCACGAACCCTAATAGTGAGATTTGGAGCTATAACACTATGAAACTTGTCCTGTAATAAGCACATGTTAGTCCTGAGCAAGGATGGACTGATGATGTACATCTGCATATTATCTGCGTTGACCTAAAAATCTACATTGGTTGTCATGAGATCAACTAATCAAAGTACACATCAATATCCAATATGATTTGGTTCTTCTCTTTGGCCTCATTGAGCATACCAAGCAATGAGGTGTTGTACTTTCTCACCACAACATCGAAACTCTTTTACAACCATGCATACAAAGTCTCCACACTGGTGATGAGCGGTGAGAGTTCCTCATAGTTCCAGATTAGACTCCGAATGCATGTTTTGTCTAACTCTACCTACAAGTTCATCGTCTTGTGCAAGTGAAGTGAGGCTCCCTTGTATCTCATTGTCCATATTTGTACATGATCAACTGCAGCATGTATATCTCTGAGCGTTCGTGCTATCTTGGTGTAGTGTTGTTGATGATCATGTAGATGGAAAACTGCCTTGTGCACAGAGATGATCCTATCATATAGTCTCTGTGTGACTGCCTCAAGAGCTGATGCTTCAGAAATTATGGCCATCTACATCTCCGCTCTAGCAGATCCTATTGATTGTTCCTCTCTCTGCTTGGCTTCTTGAAACTCCTTAGCCATGTGCTCATTTTCTGCTATCAAGAACTTAACACTCAAGCTCGTGGCTTCAGCATAAGCCTTTGTAGCATTGACCAAGGTGCTTGGATGTTTCCGTACATCTAACAAAATCACCCATTCTTCAAAGTGCACAGGTGATGCATGCTCATCTAGGGTGCATGCTCTATGTTCTTTTACAACTCTGTGCTATGACTCATCAAATGCTTTGTTGTACACTTTTGTTCCTAGATGATCCTCAAGGAAAATGGTTTCCCCTAATTCACACGGGACTTGCTCTATTGTTGGAGTTGGTGAAGCCTATGGAGTGACTTTGATTGATTTTGGAATGAGGACGGTATCTTGATCATGTTCTGGCTACTCCATCTCCATGTCCATATTCATCCTACAGAGTAAGTTCCTATTCCTACAGCTTCTTGCCTTGTTCATCATATGTTGTTGGTTCAGAGTCTTCAACTTGTATCAGTGTAGTTTGCATTATCTATGCACCTTACACTTCCTCTTGGTCTTGTTCATCCTCATGTTGTGCATCCTTATCTATTCTCTGCAACTCTTGTTCTTGTTTGAGCTTCTACTAGACTTCCTGCAACATCCTCTCTACATCTTCCAGTCTTTGCTTCTCTCTCTTTCTTTGTGCTATCCTCCCATTGCTTCTTTGCATCTATATCCAAAGCTACCTTTTCCACAAGTGGGTCTTCCTTAAACTCGTAGCTATGCTCTGTCTCTATGCTTTCAATAATCTTCCTCTTACCTTTGTCTTGCACAGGTCTGCTTCTTACTACTGTTGTTGTTTTTGCTCCTTGTGGTGTTGTTTCCTTGAGTGTAACTATCCACTCTACTGCAATGTTCACCATTTCTTTGATCCTATAGGAGTTATAACAATATCTCCATGATTCCTCCTATGGCTAATGAAACTCCATGTGGATGAAAGAATAGTACACTATCATACATTGGTCCCTGCATAAACCATGTGGGTTGTATAGGTTGAAACTCTTGGTGCTAAACTTAAAGTTCTTGAATTTTACCACCTTGGCATCTGCTTCTTTCAAACTCTTAATCATGTACATCCGAATTTGCATAAGAAGCATAGGCCATGGTTCCTTCTTCTTCCTGTGAAACTCATCTGATAAACCTGGTGAGATGTGGTATGCAACCTCCTACATGACCAACTTGTTCATCGCAAACCTCAACCATACATGTAGAGCTTTCTCCATGTTCTACATCCTAATGGAGGTTCCCTCGGGTGAGGCATACCTATCTATAATGTTCAGCAACACCTCCATTGTTTCCTGGGACATGTAGAGTGGGTCTCGTTCAAATATCATTGTGTATAGAGGAGAAATGAAATGGTTAGATTGTCTAGCCATGTCTCCTCGGTAGCTGCAATCTAAGAGAAACTTGTAATACACATTCACAGTTCTCTCTGAAGGTGTCCATGCCCAACACATGCCAAGAAACTGTTGATGGGTATAGATTGCATCAAGCAAGTAGGCAGACATGAAGAACTTTTCTTGTTGATCCTAGGCAGACTACAGGTATTGGATATACACAATTTCAACTAGAGAGCCAACATTCCGAACTAGTTGAATGGCTTTCCTTCACTTTCTAGCTGATACAACATAGCAACCCAACTCTACAGGAAGGTCTTTGTAATCCCTTTTCCATACAATTATCATGCAAGGATGACCAAGAACTGATATGCCCTCCTTAGTGTCTTCATCCTATATATTTGGTTGGGTGTCATCTTGAACTTTGTTGGCTCCTTTACCCAATGCTTCATGATGTCTCTTGTGTCTGTGCTATTGTTGGGAGTGTAGAGAAATGCATCCATCTTGCTCACTGGCAATGGAAAATGATATATCTCCTTATAATCCTCCATCCTAAAGGAAGAAATCCTTGCTCCACTGGTACTGCTCAATATCAATGTGTGTGACAATCCAGTGGATCACATTTTCACATGGAAACATGAGAAACTTGACTACAACCTTTTACAATCTTAAATAAGTATGGATGTTCACACAGACCTGTCGATCCTCTAGATTTTCCTCAAAATTTTCTTGAGAAAATGGTGTTCATGTCCTGCAATGTGATATTTATGTCTTTCTCAATGAATAGGTGTGTTTCTATGTACATGGGAAAGATCATAGACCCCTATTCAACTTTCAATTATGTCTTTTTATCCATATCTCTTGGAGGCCATGATTCCTGTACTGTTGAGAAGCTGCTCAAAAAACTATGGTACACAGAGATAGAGAATACACTCATGGAAAGATAATGTGAGCTAAAAACCTCAAACAACTCAAGAAACATCTAGTGAAAAAACCAGTGACTACTAGGATAAATTGCGTAGCATTGACTTTACGAAGATGGGAGACTATTAGCTAGAACTATGCATTGTGTAGTCCCAACTATCAATGAGGTTTATTTCTGACTAGAACCGTGCAATGCTAAGAATAGTCAGTCTGGGTTGTTGGCTGGAACTATGCATTACACAATTCCAGTGGGTAGGACTAGGCACTGCCTCTTAGGATAGTGTAGCACACAACTGGGAGACATTGTGGGAATCCTCTATACAATTGCTAGAGGCAAGGTATAGCCTTGACTACCAGGAATGCGTAGAGCATGCTGGGATAGACAAGATCTGAACTAAGCCCATCGGGATCTGCCCAATGGCATCCTAAAAACACGAAGGAGTGAGTGTGTGTGTGAAGCTAGTGTAGAACTGAGTAAAATAGACACACGTGAAATTCAAGCAAGTGCAAAAATTAGTCAAACGACAAAACCAAGAAGCTCAAGAAGTGAGTTGTCAAAACGACGACTCTGAGTGTAGAAACAATTTTATGTGTGTGACACTAAGGAAAGGTAATGAACAAATTGAAACAACACTTCTACAAGGTAAAATACATTGAAATGCCAATGGTCATTCAATAAAACCAAGGAATCAACACTAATACAAGCTGAAAACTAAAAAGTGATAGAAAAAGCGGAAAAATGCATGAAAAGCAAAAGTTACCCGGAGAAGTTGTGCTAACTGTGTCGAAGGTTCCTACATGCCTTAGGAATGCCAGAGCTCCAAGATAGGATGTGACGAATGATCTTTGATGCATCCTTTGAAAAGATTTGGTGAAATTGGGGTTTATGATGCGCATGTCATAAATCTAGTAAAAAGAAACACTTGGCGTGGAGTTTCTAAAAATGATTTTTCATGTTACTCCAACTACTAAAAATATATCCCTAAAATCTATGGATGCTTTTTCACTTTTTTCTTTTTACTTTTTTGGGAAAAGTTTCCCAACATGAAAAGAAAGATTGTGCAATTCAGGAGGGAATATGGCAACTTGCCGACACATGCAATGAACAACAATTGAGGGAAAACCTATGCATTATTTTGTGGACTAAGAGGCCCTGGCTAGCTGACTAGCTCTACACAATTTTCTCGAGTAGTGATTGTGGGTTGCTCTGTTCACTTCTAGAGAGTAGTGCAGTTCGCTAGTTATGTGCAATTCGAGAGGATAGTGCAACTAGTCTGGGCGACTCTGCTAATTTTTGGAGAGCAGTGTAGTTGGGCCAGTTCTATCCATTTCTGGAGGGAAGTGGAGATGGCTTACCCTACTTTGTGCAATTATGGAGAAAAGTGTTAGCTGGCTGAAACTACACATTTCTAGAGAGTAGTGTCGGTTGTCGTGCTCTCCATAATTTCCAGAGCAAGGTTGGTTGTCCTACTTTGCGAAATTTCTGAGTGCAGGGTAGTTGTTGGGCTACTCTGCATGATTCTTGATGTGAAGACAGGATGGCCTCTAGGTTTGTGTAGATTTTCTAGATAGTTGGTTGACTAGATGCGAACCAAGGGTTGCATGTGCTTCTGGTTGATCGACGGGACAAGTGAGTTGAACACAAATTGCTAAATGACCGTGAAATTAAAAAAATCATAAGTACCTAATTAGTGCATGATAGATGCAATGATTTCAAGGAGAGAGGCTCCAAAATGAAGTGATGGAAATTTTTTGGATGGTGGTTGTAGACACTATAATAAACTCTTAGATCAGTTTGATGAAGAATTGTATAAAAGCTGCAAGGCAAGACCAAAAAAACAGTTAGTCATTTTTTATTTCAGTATTTTTGCAATAGTACTTTTAAGAAACATATGCAGATTAATATAATTCTATGTTCTTCTTTTCCCATGTGTGGTTGAGTAATCGTTTTATTAGTGAGGAACTTAGACTCACAGGAGGTCCCCGTGGAGAGTTGTAAGGGTAGTTAGTTTCTATTTACATTGCAATTTCTCATAGATAGTTTGCATTCAATTCACAATTTCATATAATTTTTCTCTGTATCAATAAAAATAGTACATTTTTTTCTTTTCTAATCACCTTTCGTTTTAATTCCAGAGCACTCATAAAAATAAAATACCAGAGATATTTACTTCCAAAATGCATTTTGTTTTAGTAATCTAGCCTTTTAATTCAGTTAAATTTTGTGGATGATGAATAGATTGTTTCAGACATCATTAGTGCACATTAGTAATCAATTGAAGATAGATTTTCATTCGATTTACTTTCCTTCTACAAAAAATAGCATTATTATTTATTTCTGCAATTTAGAGTTTGAATTTCCTTTTCTGCAATTCAGAGTTATGTTTCCTTTTCTGCAAATAATGTTAATATTTCCTTTTGGAAAGTAGCGTTAAACTTTGAATATGCAATTACTATTAAGATCTCTTTTCTGTAAATTAGCATTAGTATTTCCTTTTTGAAATTAGAGATAGACTTTCAATTTTGCAATTAGAAGGAATTGAGATTTCAAGTTTTAGGTTAATTTTCAATTCAGTTTGGCATTTGGTTTTGATGTAGCTTTAATGGAAAGATCATGTGCATGAAAAAGATTTAATCTCATTTAATATTTATCCATACTTATATCAATTTCATCTAATGATATAATTCCTAGCATATATGGTGCACATACTCTCCATAAGTACATGAACCTTGGTTAACAATTAATGAAGTAATTTAAGGTCAATTAAATTACCGAACATTTTGGCGTCATTTTCGAGGAATTGTATATAGGATTTGATTCTTGGTTTGCATATAATTTTAGGTAAATTCAACTTTTATGCATAATTAAAGCATGGTAAAATTCATTTATGCATATAGAAATGGATTCTAAGGGTAGATTTGTAAGTAGAGGTAGAATTTCAATTCCAACATCACCACTCACTCCCACTAGACCTTGTAGTGCCACACCATCAACTAACACTTGCATCCCATCATTTGCAGGTAGACATAAACTCCCTAAGGTGCATAGATCTGAAATCCAACCAAGAGATTCACCAAATTATTCTATTGAATCCATAGTTGAAGAACCTACATACCCACCAGAAGGAGTAATATTTTTATCTTCGATAGGAGAACAACTTTTAGGACAGTAATTAGAGGTTCCTAGTGAAGAAGAAGAGGAAACTTATTTTAATATACCATTAGTAGAGGAACCAGAAGAAGAGCTAGATAATCCTATTATAGAACCTTATATTAGCTTTGGAGAATCTACAATGGCAGGGGAAGGAGAAGAAGAATTACATAATGTAAATGGTGAACATAGGATTGTAGGTGGAAGACGCAGAAGAGGAAATGGAGGAGGAGGTGGAGAACAAGGTGGTAGAGGTGGTAGAGGATAACCCGATTGGTATGAATTTCTTTTCTTTATGCAGATACCACAACCACAATGAATATAATTTCACACTCTATCCTTCTTAATTTCCATGGTTTAAGAAACGAGGATCCAAAAAAATTGTTTTTGAGTTTGAAGTTTTATTTAGATCTTATGACTACTTACTGGATCCTCAAAAATTGAAATTATTTCCTCCTACTCTTAAATATGAAGCACTTAAACGGTTCATGGGACTAAGAACACATACTATTGGAACATTGGAAGAAATAAAAAGTGTGTTCTTAGAAAAATAGAAGGATTATTACATGCCCCATAACGTTAAGGATTTAGTCTTTCAGATGATACAAAAATAGGATGAAATTGTTGAAGACCTAGTCGAAACATTTGGCTATTATTTTAAAAAGGCTAGGATGCATGAATTAGATGATGAAACATTAAAAGCTCTTTTTCTGAAATAGATAATAGATGAGTGGATTTACCTTCTCAACTTAATGGGAAAAAGATATGTTCTTCAACTTTCAGTCAGTGAAATTTGTGATTTCTGTAATCATATTTCAAGTGGAAAGGCTGGAACTGGAAAAATCCATGAAACCCCATTATGTCTAGAATTAGTAAAACTACACCTAGAACAGTAAGTAGTTATGAATTAGGAAATTTTCTTGATAATTTCAAACTAGATATCATTGGGAGTCTTAGTGAGTAACTAGATACTCTTAAGTGACAAAACAAGCAAAACATTGAGAATGTTGCATTATCTATTTTATGTCCTAGATGTAGGAAAACACATGCCTTGAGATAATTTCCCCTTGATAGCATAGAAATTTCTGTCATATGTGTTGAAAATCATAATACAAAGGAATCCCCAAACACTACTTAAACTAGTACTACTCAAAAAAAAAAAAATTAATCGCAGAAGCATAAATAGTCAAAAATTCCATAGCAGAAATAATAATACATACGCAAAATGTGTGCAATTCCTAATCCAAAGAAGCATACAATATAATTTAACTAATTTTTAACATAATATCCAGAATCTCTACACTATTGTTTTAATATAAAATCATAGATTGAACAAGATATACAAATAAATGTATGGTGTGAAATACATGGCTCAACAGATTCCCAATTAAATAGAAACATTTAAACACAAGGCCATCAATATACATGTAATTAACAATAATAATGACATATGAACAAAATCCTTAATAGTATATTCATAAGCTCAAACCCTGACTACGGATTAAAACTGTATATATATCACATAACTAAATCCATGGAATTCAAATACAACAATTTCCTCAAATTAGGGTTTATAACTGAAATGCATAACGCACATAAAAATTACATAGAAAGACATCATGGGGCAAGGTACTTATTTGTATTAAAAAGTCGATTGGCTACAGGCTCTCCACGTTCCACCCAAACATAGACCTGGTGGTTAATAAGCTAAACCACTGGGTCACCCCTAAGTAGGGATGACAACTCCAAAGGAAATGGTAACTGAAAAATATCCATAACTCCATGACCAAGGTGCCAACCCAACAGTCACGGTGCTCCAGAGCTCTAGACACCCTCGATGCTAATTGCTAAGGTGCTAACACAACAATTGTGCTGCTCCAGGGCTCCACGCATCCTCACGCCCATGAACCGTCAACACTGGGGGTTCATGTTATAAAACCGGATGCATCCATAAGGCACAATTAACTTAATAATCGCAACTTGACCAATTGAGATTCCAATCCTAGGACCCATTTGCCATCAGTCAGTCTCAGAGTCCTTTCGTCCGAACTCGACGACCAATTTCCCTCCCCCATCCGCCACTAAATATCCAATCTACACTTCTTTATATATACATGGTTTCACTTGCCACGTGGCACCCTTTAGAACCCTCATGGGTCCCAAGTGCACTTTTCCCTAAAAATATCCAACCATTGCCCTTTTCCTTGGAGTTGCATCCCCCATACTCTTTTTGTTGAGTGGGCTCTGCAACTAGCCTTATTTTATTATTTCTATAATATTTTGTTACATTAGTTATATTTCAGGCTCTAAGGCCTCACAAACTTTACAAGATTCTATGTATCTGGGCACACTTTCCCCATACTATATTTAACTTCGCTACATGGACACTTCAGCCTCATAATATCAATCTAACTCACCAACCTAAATAAATAATAATAAATTGCATTATGAATGACAGGGGTATTAGATTCATTCCCCCCTTATTTTATGCACTGTCCTCAATGCATGATATATATATGCAATATGTTTTTTCTAATTTAAAATGGCTTGAGCTCCCACTTTGTAGCTACAAGTCCATGTCCTCGTACTTGGGTTCATCATTGAGTATCCTTCAAAATCCGATGCTAACCACACACAGTGAGACTTGGAGGTCCATAACCCATGATGTAGAGTGTGCACTTCCAGTTCCACCAACATTACACCTAGAGGGCATCAAAAGTAAAATTAATATCATAAATAATTAACCTTGATTTATATACACATGTTTTGAATCTCAAAGGAATAACATCACTCATATGCAAGTAAGCATTTAACTCCATTCACATCATAGTTTATTGTTTCCTGTAAGGTGTCAATGATGAAAATTAATGCATTGTTCATATATGCAATTAATAATGAACCTTCTAAACTGACATAATTGTTGTAGAGCTTTTCCTATCACCTGATTGCCAAAATATATGGAATATGTTAAAATCATTTTGAGCTTCTCTTTTCTCTATTTCTCAAAATTTCTATTTAAGTTCAATCATTTGCCCCTCCAAATCCTGACTAAGATGGCTATTTTCTTCATGGCAGTGGTTGATCAAAGCTTGAACTTCCAATCAAACTTTAATCAAATCTATTGACAAATCTATTCCAAAACTTGTTATGTCTTGTGGTATATCCCTGCCACAACTTGTCATATTATTTATTTTTACATCTAGCATGGTCTTCTGACCTGTAGAGACTTGTGAGAAGGCCTTTCACCACTTGCGTAGAAAACTTGTGAAATCTTATCAGTGATATGTACCTGTTTTGTAGCCATCGTACTACTTTTCCAATACTTAACATGTGTCCATGCACATTTATATTATTGCATCATAGACGACCCAACAACATTTTGACTGACATTTACCAAAACCAATCTTGAGTTTTGTGGTAGTAACAATAATTTCCTATCTATAAAATCAATAATTAATCCACAAATACTCTATTCTTACAAATTTCAAATCACAAACCATATATCTTGATGTGTAAGAATGAAGTATGTAAAGACTCAATACTTAGCTTGAATGAGTTTATGTAACATTGACTCGACGACTATTCAATCCCTTAACTAAAGCCGCCTAGGCTCTTAACCAGGGTGCATCAAATGATTAGCTGAATAATCTCTCTTTTGTCAGATTTAGAGTTCAACCTTAGAACTCACTCACTAACCAACTACTGAACTTGAACTACCTTGGGATACCCTAAGCTCAGTTCTTTAGCATATACCCAAAGTATTCAACAAATAAACCAACATCTTATACTCATCTTTATACTGAGAAATATTATATCCATAAGAGTTTGATTTCATAGATAAATCACATATATTCAAATAGAAAATATAGAAACCAACATTTATCTATAAACGTTGTTATGTTGTTAGCTTCATGAGCATCTACTCACTCATTACTGAATACATATTTAGTATTCTTCATTGGTCAAGGTACCAAGCCACAACAGTATCCCAACTGTTAGTTTTCTAGGGCCTCCAAGGTCCGTTCAAGCCCTTCAACCTTTCACTTGATGCCCTCTTGCAAAATTTGCAAGAATGATTGACGTTATAACTATTAACAACCACTAATGATTACATCATAATCATAACCATAATTATTCTAAAAATATTAGCAATACCTTAATATGCTTAGATAACACATTCGTAAATAGATACATAATCAACATAAGGAATCACACATCTAGACTATAGTTTTATAGCCAAGCCAAAGGCCACACAAACGATACAAAGGTTATAAAGGCTTACCTTTTATCCTCTATACTCTTTGATGATACCAAATATTCAAGTCAACCTTCCAAAAGTGCATTAATATGCACAAATAATTCAACAAATCATCCTTCCTTAATAAGGAAATATATATATTGAATTTCATTAGCAACTCACCTCAAGTCAATGTACATTCTCCACTTTCAACTTTTCCTCAATGTAAGTACAATAAGGACGGCACATGGACTCAAACTTTTTCAAATTAGTGCTTTATTCTTGCATATACACCTTTTCACATCTTTCTATTGAGTTTATATGTATATATCGACTAAAATTTAATTGCATGGAAGCGATCTCTGCATACAATGTTAATCCTTCGTGGCCAAATTAAATTCAATATTTCGGTATATGACACAATACGATTATATATAAATTCAATCGTCTTATATATACAGCCTCACATGACTGGTAATAAGTCCTCACCAAATGTATGAATACGGTGCATCACATATAAAGTGAAATAAAATTTAATATAAAAATTGTATACGTATCCAAATAAATTCACAATAGGCTATTCCTTCATGTGTATATTTATTAATAGATTTAACGTTCTTAACTTAAATTCACATATATACAATCGTCCAAAACCACTCGATTTAAACTCGTTTACACAGGGCGAGGCCGTATGATGAATTGGCTCAATTTTTTTTAAAGAATTTCACATGTATGCATATATAATTTAATATTTAAAATAAGGATTAACCATTTTTTAATGGCAGACATGACCTACATATGAATTTTGACGTATCAATTAATCAATATCTCAAATTAATTTTATAATTAAATCAATTAATTTTCACTGCACATTTCTCAACGCTTGTATTCAATTTTAATGCAAATTTTCTTCATTCTCACTATTGGTATTTTTGTTAAACAGTTGGCGAGAAAACCGTAAATTAACCCAACCAAACCTAAACTATCAAATTTAACCTTCAACTTCCTTAAATTCTTCTAAATATTCCCTTAAAGGCATTTGCTTGAAAGTTGTAAAAAATCTAAGTTCATCCCAAACTTATTTCTTTTTGCCTTGTCAATGCCTGTATCGAGACTAGAACCCAAAATAAAATTATTCAAACACCTCGGCCATAATAAGCTTGGCTGCTAGTTATTTGACAATCAACCAAATAAATGCTCAAGTGAGAGGTGCCACTTTTTCGGGGTATACTATCTTTATTGTAACCGAATTATATTTGTCCATGTAATGATCTACAATAGCAATTATTAAACTGATCATCATTCAAGTGCGAAGACTCCAATAGGAAAACAACGCCTTCTACCAATATCTTAATGCCGAGGATTCAATAATTCAACGATTCTTCCATCCATATCTGATCCAAAACCTGGGAAATACATTATTTTAATATGCATATACCCCTTTCATAAATACAAGACACCAATTTCTATTTGTTTTGCATTCATTATGGGAGTCAGCCAGGTACAATTGGCAACAAGGGAGTCATTGAAAAGCTTTCAAATCTAGAAGAATTGACTACATGTTTCAGTAACCCATTTGCAGTGTGAACATATATTTGACGAATGAGGTTGCAACCTGACACCCTGTGTAGAGCCCTTTCAAGAGAATCAACAATGTTGGAAAAATTAAGGCACCTCTATAGAATTTGTAATTTTGATCCTAGTTACTGATTTGTAAAGTTTACCAACACCGGTCGGTTTTGGTGTAATGCAAATGTCTCCACAAGTAACAATAGCCCATGCTGATATTTCAAGCCAGGTATGCCAACAATAAGAGGTGGGGTTTTGTTCCACACAAACCAATAATAAATGTTCAACTCGTATATATTTTGAAACCTCTTTTAATCAAGGGACTGTTGTAACTGACCGTGGTGCCACGTAGGCCCATAAGATGCCCTAT
>APFE031564670.1:4603-15463 GCA_000404065.3 Pinus taeda
TCTATTTTTTATCTTATTTCTATTTCCATTTACACTTCATAAACTAAAACTGAAAAATACAATTATGTAAATTTCTCCTCATATAGGTTACCGCAAAACCCCATTTTCTCATATTATTTCAGTTGCATTCAAAATATAAGGCATTGATTTTAACTTACATGTCAATTTCTAAGACGTTGGGCACATGTACATGTTAATTTATATTTATAATGTATTAAATGTCAATTTCAATTTCAAATTTCTGTTTCTATTTCTATTTCTTATTTTATTTTTGTCTCCATTAACACATTAGAAATTGAAATAGAAACATCTAGACATACAATTACTGAGTACATAGATGACCACAAGTTATTTAATTGGATGAGTTAACAAGTGGAAAAACTCTACATGTGAACTACGAGATTTGTCCAATGGTTCTGGGGTACGAGATTACCATAACGACCTAGTTTTCAATAATCATTTTCGACATGTTTGCTCTTTGACTACTTGTTAACTCCCTTTTTACATAATTGATTTCGGTAAAGAGTCAGTTTCAATTTCAATTTCAAATTTCTATTTTTTATTTATTTCTATCTCCATTTACATTTCATAAATTAAAATGGAAAAATACAATTATGTAAATTTCTCCTTGTATAGGTTATTGCAAAACGCCATTTTCTCATACTATTTCAGTTCTATTCAAAACCTAAGGCATTGATTTTAACGTACATGTCAATTTCTAAGACGCTGCCCACATGTACATGTTAATTTATATTTATATTCTATTCAATGTCAATTTCAATTTCAAATTTCTATGTCTATTTCTATTTCTTATTTTATTTCTATCTCCATTAACACATTAGAAAGTGAAATGAAAATTCTAGTGAAACAATTATTGAGTACATAGATGATCACAAGTTATCTAATTGTTTGAGTTAACAAGTGCAAAACTCTACATGTGAACTACCAGATTTGTCCAACCGTTTCGAGGTGCGAGATGACCATAATGACCTAGTTTTCAATTTACGTTTTCGACATGCCTTCTCTTTGACTACTTGTTACCTCCCTTTTTACATAATTGATTTTGGTAAAGAGTCAATTTCAATTTCAAATTTAAATTTCTATTCTTTATTTTATTTCTCTCTCTTTAGACTTCATAAATTAAAATGAAAAAATAAAATTATGTAAATTTCTCCTCGTATAGGTTACTTCAAAACCCCATTTTATCATACTATTTCAGTTCTATTCAAAATCCGAGGCATTGATTTTAAAGTACATGTCAATTTCTAAGACATTGCCCACATGTACGTGTTAATTTATATTTATATTGTATTCAATGTCAATTTCAATTTCAAATTTCTGTTTCTATTTCTATTTCTTATTTTATTTCTATCTCCATTAACAAATTAGAAAGTGAAATAGAAACATCTAGGAAGACAATTATTGAGTACATAGATGATCACAAGTTATCTAATTGGTTGAGTTAACAAGTTGAAAAACTCTACATGTGAAATACGAGATTTTTTCAACGGTTCCGAGGTGCGTGATGACCATAACGACCTAGTTTTGAATGAACGTTTTCAACATGTCTGCTCTTTGACTAATTGTTAACTCCCTTTTTACATAGTTGATTTCGGTAAAAGAGTCAATTTCAATTTCAAATTTAAATTTCTATTTTTTTATTTTATTTCTATCTCTATTTAAACTTCATGAATTAAAATGGAAAAATAAAATTATGTAAATTTCTCCTCGTATAGGTTACTGCAAAACCCTATTTTCTCATACTATTTCAGTTCTATTCAAAATCTGAGGCATTGATTTTAAAGTACATGTCAATTTCTAAGACATTGCCCACATGTACGTGTTAATTTATATTTATATTGTATTCAATGTCAATTTCAATTTCAAATTTATGTTTCTATTTCTATTTCTTATTTTATTTATGTTTCCATTAACACATTAGAAATTGAAATAGAAACATCTAGACATACAATTAGCATAAGTTATTTAATTGGTTGAGTTAATGAGTGGAAAAACTCTACATGTGAACTACGAGACTTTTCCAACGGTTTTGAGGTGCGAGGTGACCATAACGACCTTGCTTTTAATGATCATTTTCGACATGTCTGCTCTTTGACTACTTGTTAACTCCCTTTTTACATAATTGATTTCGGTAAAAGAGTCAATTTCAATTTCAAATTTAAATTTCTATTTTTTATCTTGTTTCTATCTCCATTCACACTTCATAAATTAAAATGGAAAAATACAATTATGTAAATTTCTCATCATATAGGTTACCACAGAACCCCATTTTCTCATACTATTTCAATTCTATTCAAAATCTAAGGCATTGATTTTAACGTACTTGTCAATTTCTAAGACATTGCCTACATGTACATGTTAATTTATATTTATATTATATTCAATGACAATTTCAATTTTTTGTTTCTATTTCTATATCTTACTTTATTTCTTTCTCCATTAACACATTAGAAATTGAAATAGAAACATCTAGACATACAATTACTTAGTACATAGATGATCACAAGTTATCTAATTGGTTGAGTTAACCAGTGGAAAAACTCTACATGTGAACAAGGAGATTTGTCCAACGGTTCCTAGGTGCGAGATGACCATAACCACCTAGTTTTCAATGATCGTTTTCGACATGTCTGCTCTTTGACTACTTGTTAACTCCCTTTTTATAGAATTGATTTCGGTAAAAGAGTCAATTTCGATTTCAAATTTAAATTTCTATTTTTTATTTTATTTGTATCTTCATTTACGCTTCATAAATTAAAATGGAAAAATACAATTATGTAAATTTCTCCTCATATAGGTTACTGCAAATCCCATTTTCTCATAGTATTCCAGTTCTATTCAAAATCTGAGACATTGATTTTAACGTACATGTCAATTTCTAAGACACTGCGTACATGTACGTGTTAATTTATATTCATATTCTATTCAATGTCAATTTCAATTTCAAATATATGTTTCTTATTTTATCTCTATCTCCATTAACACATTAGAAAGTGAAATAGAAACATCTAGGCAGACAATTACTGAGTACATAGATGATCACAAATTATCTAATTGGTTGAGTTAACAAGTGGAAAAACTCTACATATGAACTATCAGATTTGCCCAACTGTTTCAAGGTGCAAGATGACCATAATGACCTAGTTTTCAATGATCGTTTTTGACATGTCTACTCTTTGACTACTTGTTAACTCCCTTTTTACATAATTGATTTCGGTAAAAGAGTCAATTTCAATTTGAAATTTATATTTGTATTTTTTATTTTATTAGTATCTCCAGTTACACCTCATAAATTAAAATGGAAAAACACAATTATGTAAATTTCTCCTTGTATAGGTTACTACAAAACCCCATTTTCTCATACTATTTTAGTTCTATTCAAAATTTGAGGCATTGATTTTAACTTACATGTCAATTTCTAAGACGTTGCCCACATGTACGTGTTAATTTATATTTATATTCTATTCAATGTCAATTTAAATTTCGAATTTCTATTTATGTTTCTATTTCTTATTTTATTTTTATCTCCATTAACACATTAGAAAGTGAAATAGAAACATATAGGGAGACAATTACTCTTTTTTTTTGCTGAAGCAAGAGACGAACCTTCTATTGACTTAGGAAAGCAAATAATGTACAAAGTTTACAACAAGCGCTCAGAGGCGCAAACAAAGACCAAAGTCTAAACTGCCATGGACCCACAAGCAAAGGTGTGGACCCCCGAGTCTGAATGCTTGTCCGTAGCTGTTGATCTGTCTCCTTATAATCTGACGGTCTAAGTTTGTAACACATGGAGCAAAAGCCTGTGGAAAACCACTAAAATGGTCGACTAACTATAGCCATCGATCTTCCCCTTCTGATCCGATGGCTACTATCCAAATCTCATAGCCTAAAAAGCTCGAGGAATACCGTGCGATGAGGGTGGTATTCCCTCACCCTCCCCTGCCACATGTTGCTCGTTGAGTGGCATCGCCAACTTTTCTGAAAAACCACTTTTGGGTTCAAGGGCTCCCGATAAGAGTGGTAAACCGTAAGCAGTTTTGACCATCCCGACCCACAAACCTGCATGACAAACTGTGGCTGTAGATCTGCCCCCTTCTGGTCTGACAACGGAAATCAAAGTTGTGTAGCATAGAAGCACGAGGAATATTGTGCGATGAGAGCGGTAACCTCTTTCCTTCCCCCGCCACGCATTGGTCACTGAGTGGCATCGCCTGACTTTCAGGAAAACTGCTTCTGGGTTATAAGGCACCCAATGAGGGTGGTTTTTCCCAAGCAGTTTTGGACTTCGGTTTTCTTTTTCTCTTGCCCCCGCTACACTGCTCGAGGAAGATGCACCTGGAAGGGTCGCCCCCTACTTGGAATGCCTATGTTGATCTTCTTGATTTTCTTGGTGACACATCTCCTCTAAGCTTTTCCTCCCCGTAGCTCCTGGGCTAATGTATACTTTGCTAACTTTCTGAGAGGTCCTAAAGTGTCTCCTTTTTAAAACTTTCTACTGTGTTCTTATTCCTCATTGACAAAAGGTAAAATATTGTCTCTTGGTATGTTATGATATTGTTGTCTGTCCATGAGAGCCCAAGATGAGCATTCATCTCGCAGCGTATTGTCTGTTACCTCCTCCCACCTGTAACACATGTTGGTTCATTTGCTTCTAACCTGCCATTGGCTAGCCAGTTCGCTACTTTGTTGGCTTCCCTGCGAACATGCACAAATCTGAGAGTTCTTAGAATTATTAGGTGTGCTTGAATTTTGTGATAGAGTTGCAGAAGTCACCAGTGACCTGAAATTTTCTTTGGTGTAGATCCTGCACTTATCCGCTTGATCGAATTAATGACTAATTCCGAGTCAGCCTTAATGATAACATTACGCATGTTGTACTTGATCAATATTTCCAAGCATAGTTCCATTGCCATGAGTTCAGCCATATTGTTTGTAGCTTTTCCAAGATAACTGTAGAAAATTACATGTATGTTTCCCTTCTCATCTCTCATGACTCCTCCATACCCAACATCTCCAAGATTTCCTTTAGAGGCTCCATCTATGTTAAATTTTAAGAAACCTCAAGAAGGGGGGTGCCACAAAGGCTCTCCTTCCGAGTTATGCCTGTTGATCTACAGAGGGCTTTGAGGGAGATGTGCCTAAAGCTCCAACTTTTCTAGGATTCTTGCCTCTCTGTGACCTATGGGTTTATCAGTAGAGAAACTCCCAAGGGTGTTGACCATTTCCTTGAGTTGCTTAAGAATTAGCTTGATGATGCTGCTCACTGGGCTTGTTTTGTCTTTGAAAATCCTGTTGTTGCGCTCCTTCCATACATTACAGATTATGAACCCTAGAGTCAAAGCCCAGGCTATGTTTATTGTCTCATTGTCTGATAAATATTGTCTCCAATTCTTTAGCGTAGCAATGATATCATTTTCCTGCCTGTCTGTCTGCTCAAAGACATATCTAGCGCAATTCCATAATGTGTTAGTGAAGGAGCATAGATTGAGGAGATGATTTGAGGTTTCTTCTTGTTGTCCACACAAGTGACATCTGGAGGGGCCAATGAAGCCTCTATTTCTTAGATTTTCCAAAGTGAGAATCTTGCCCTGTTGAACCAGCCACTTGAACAGTTTGATCTTCATCCTATGAGGGTTAGTCCAAAGGTTTCTTCCAGGTCTTGTCAATGCTTGGCAGGTTAAGCCTTGTAGCTATTCTTTTGGCTTATTTAAGGTTGAATATACCTACCTTATTACTTCCCCATATTAATTGATCATCTGAAGTTGAGGTTAGAATCTGCCCTTTGTCCATAATATATTCAAGGGCTTTAGCTTGAGTTTTCAGCGTGTTCATCTCATTGTAAATTAGAAGTTTCCATATTATCCATTTGCCATTATTCCTTGACTGATCCCAATGGTCACTCACCCTAATTAATCCTTTGTTTATGGTATCTGCTTGGATACTTGCTAATTCATCATTGCTGAGATTGCCTTCCTACTACGAATTGTCCTCCCAGAATCTGGCCCATTTTCCACTTTTGATCTCCCAGAAACTATGTTTTTGAACTAAGGATTTGCTCTCCCAGGCCCTATTCCATACTTGTGAACCTTTCACTTGTCCTATCATTCTTATAAGGTTCATTTCCTGCCAATTCATTGCATACTTTTGTTTCCATAGTATCGCCCAGGGGGCTTGTATTTCCTTCAGCCATCTCCACCAAACTTTAGCACCTAGAACTCTATTTAGAATTTCTGGGTCATGTAAACACAAACCACCATGGGATTTATGTTTTCATATCCTATCCCAATCCACTAGAGCCCATTTCTTCTTCTCTCCACCTTTTCCCGAGAGAAAATCTCTTTGAATGTTTCTAATTTGATTAATGACTCCATTTGGTGCCGGAATGGCAGATAGCATAAAAATAGGGATGGTTTGGAGGATTGCCTTAGGGAGAATCAACCTCCCTACTAAATTTAGGGCTTTGTTTGTCCACTTGATGATTTTATCTTTCAATTTATTCAAAACAGGCTCCCAGATGTGTTTGTGCAACGGTTTGTTGCAGAGTGGAACTCCCAGATACTTCGAGGGCAATGAATCTCTTTGAAAGCCTAAAATTCTGCTTCTAAATCGAAATATAGGTATTGAAAAAGAAGTTTCTTGATTTTGTAAGACTTACCTCAGTGCCCCTAGCCGTTGCAAACTCATGCAAAATTTTCTTGAATGCTTTGGCTTCTTTGACTGTAGGTATGCCTTGAACCATAGTATCATCCACAAATTGTTGATGTGTCACCGTGTCTCCATCTCAAATGGGTCTCAATCCTTGAATGTTTCCTTCCTCCTTGGAAGCTTTGATTTCTCTACCTAACCCTTCCATCATTAGAATAAAAAGGAAAGGGGAAAGAGGATCACCTTGCTTGAGACCCCTTGTAGGCTTGAAGGTTCTGGAAGGAGAGCCACTGAGAAGAATTGAATAGCTGGCAATGGTTACAAGAGCCATGACCCACCTAATCCAATTGTAGTCAAATCCATAGGCTTTTAACACCTCTCTTATGTAAGTCCAACTAAGTTTATTATAAGCTTTCGGTATGTACTGTTGAATTATCATCCCTGCCTGCTTATTGGTGTTGATTGAATGAACCACTTCATGGGCTTGAATTATGTTATCGAGAATTTGTCTCCCTTCCACATAACCTATTTGCTCCTTTGACTCCAGGGTTGGGAGGAGGGGTTTGAGTCGGTTGGAAATTACTTTGGATATAATTTTGTACACCACATTGCATAATGCTATAGGTCTGAATCTGTCTAGAGTGTTGGCCCTTTCTCATTTGGGGATTAGGGCTATGAAAGATTAATTCAGCGCCTTCAAGATAGATTTTGATCTTCGCGAGTCTTCCACTACCTCCAGTATATCATGCCTTACAATCCTCTAGCATGTTTTGAAAAAGTCCATATTGAAGCCATCTAGGCTGGAGCTTTCCCATTATGCATCTCTGTGATGACTTCCTCAAGTTCCTTCCCTGTTACTAGTCTATTGAGATTGTGATTGTCTTCCCTAGAGATCAGTTTAGGAATATACGGAGTAAATCTTCTCGTAAACTGTGATCTATCTGCTATGGTTTCCTTAGCAATTTACTGAAAATGCTGGACCAGAATCTCTTCCATCTCCTCATGAGTATTTTTCCCTGTTTCATGTTGATCTGTGAGTTTCATAATTCTATTGTTGTTTCTGTGTGCTATGGTGGATTTGTGAAAAATTTGGTGTTTCTCTCCCCTTCCTTAATCCATTGGACTCTGGATTTCTGTCTCCAGAATATTTACTCTTGTAGACATCTATTCTCCCATTCATGCTGAAGTGAGTCTAAAATATTTTTCCTTTCCTTTGAGTGTCCTTCTATGATGAGAATTTGGTTTATTTCCTCTAGTTTCCCTTCCACTTCTCCTTTAGCTTTGAAGATGTTTCCAAATTCATTCTTGTTCCACTCTTTGAGTCTGCCTTTAATGTGTTTGAGCCTGTGATGTAGAAGGAACATCTTTGTACCTTTTAGGTGAAGCTCTTCTTTCCACCATTTCTCTATGTTTGTGAGGAAATATGAGTGCATGAGCCATACATTCTCAAACCTGAAGGGGTTGTTCCTTTGTTTACCGATTAGAGAAGTCTCCAATTGTATGGGCTAGTGGTCAAAACCACCAAAAGGTAGGATGAACGCTGTCAGGCTCCTCCCAGTGAGTAGAAGTTCTTTTGAGATGATAAATCTGTCTAATTTTGAGGCTACATGGGTAGAGCCCCCTCTTTTGTTATTCCATGTGAAAATCCCATTGCCAGTGTCCATATCCACCAGTTTCATATTGGTGAGGAAGTTCTGGAAGGAAACTGAATCCCTTCCAAGTGTTCTAGTTCCCCCTTTTTTTCCGTGAGAGATTGTATCATGTTAAAATATCACCCTAGAATCCAGGGTAAAGCAGGGTATCTATTTTTCATTTCTTCCAGAGAAGTGAGGAGCCAAAGTTTATCTTCCAGAGAAGTGAGAAGCCAAAGTTTATCAAAGAAAGGTTGTTTCTGGATGCCTCTGCATCCTGCAATCCAAATTTCTGAGGATCCCAAAGAGTAAGAATGCCACCAGCAGAGTTATTTGCCTTGACCTCAAGATATTCATATCTATTTAACCATTTTCTATGTTTTTCTCTGACCTTTTCAACTGAGAATTTTGTTTCCTGAATGAACACTATGTCTAGTTTTTCCTCTCTGATTCTATTTCTTAGATTTCTCTGTTTTCTCCTACTCCTTAGTCCTCTAATGTTTCAGGTTGTGATCTTCATTGAGGGGGGAGGGGGGGTAGTGAAGGAGTAACTGGATAGGTCTTTCATCCTACTTGAGTCAATCATGAATTTTCCACATTCAAGCAACAATTCTTTCTATCTCTTTCTTCCTCTTCTCTTTCCTGGGTTTTTAGCCAATTTTCCTGTTATTAACCCCATTGAGGAAACCCCTTTGTTATCCTGGTTGTCGTGTCTTCTTTTGACTCCTAAATCCTTTTGGTGTGACGTGTTAAGGAATATCTATTGTATTTTATCAACTTCCTCCTGTGGTATGGAGTTTATTCCCTGGTTGCCTCCTTGCTCTAGAAACTTTTCTATCTCCAAGTTCTCCATGTCTAGGATCTCCTGTAAGTCTTGGTACTCTGTGTCACTTTCACTTTGAGTCATATCATGGTCTTTTTCTACTTCCATGTTACTCAATGGTTACGTTGTGTGTTCGTTCTGTTCCTGTGTGAACTCCATGCTTGTCTCTTTTCCTTTCCCCCTTGCTGCCTTATTTTCTGTTTTCTTTGGAGTTCCTTCATCTTCTTCTCTTTCTCCTAAGATCTCAAAACTATTGTGACTTGTTGTTCTGTTGTCATTAGGGTTCTTCTGTATCCTTCTTCCCCCTCCTCTCCCTTTTCCTCCCACTATAATAAAACCTGTTGGGTCCTGCCCTTTGTTGGTATTTTGGTATTCCACCTTCTTATTAAGAGGGAAATCTCTGAATAGGCGGCCATGCTCGTGACATTTGCGACATCGGAAAGGAATGTGCTCATAGTCAATTACCTGAACCCATTAATCATCATAGACTTCTAGAATGACCTCATCTGGAAGAGCTTTTGATATTTCCATCTCAACACATATGTGTGCATAGGAGGTATACTTTCCTCATAGCGTTGCCTCTGAAATCTTTAAAAAATGACCTAATTTGTTGCCTATAGCATTTAAATATTCTGTCATCCAATAATCCAAAGGTAAGGAGTAGAGTCTAATCCATACCAGAACCAATGTGAAGGTTTCTCACTCTAGCACAAAGTTCATCATCCACGGACGCATATAGAGACCAACAGCCGCATAGAAGTATGGTCCTCCTTCAAAAATCATGTCTTTGTCCTCCAAGTTCATAAATACCACTGTAAAAAAACCTTTGGATCCTAGATGTATCTTTAACTCCCCTTTTGGTTTCCAATTGTATTTTATCCAAGTGTACAACGCTTTCTCCGTCAGCCAGATTCCCATAAACTTACATATTATAGCATAGTTTGTCATGTGATCCATGTGCTCTTGCAGTGCTGGATCATTTAGTATTACTCATAATTTATCGTTGGACTTTGGCTTACAGGGCCCCATCTTAGTTCTGTTCTCTGCTCTCCGATCTCTGTCTTCTGCTTTCCCCTTCTGTCGGTCTTCCTCGTGGGTCCCATCCTCTACATGGGTTTTGTAGCCTTCATCCTTCTGCGTTTAAGGAATTTTTGTCTTGTCCTTCAAGGAGTGTGGAGGCTTGCTCTTATTTCCTTCTTCGCCTCTGCTTGAGACCACCTTACTATAGGAGGGAGTGGAGCTCCCTCCCTCCTGCAGTTCCATGGTTATCTGTTTATCTCTGTCGCTTCCTTTGTTGAACCCTACCTCCTCTCAAACCTATAGGGAGAAAACTACTCAGTACATAGATAATCACAAGTTATCTAATTTGTTGAGTTAACAAGTGGAAAAAATCTACATGTGCACTACGAGATTTGTCCAATGGTTCCGCAGTGCGAGATGACCATAACGACCTAGTTTTCAATGAACGTTTTTTACATGTCTGCTCTTTGACTACTTGTTAACTCCCTTTTTACATAATTGATTTTGGTAAAAGAGTCAATTTCAATTTCAAATTTAAATTTCTATTTTATATTTTATTTCTATCTCTAGTTACACTTCATAAATTAAAATGGAAAAATACAATTATGTAAATTTCTAATCATATAGGTTACTGCAAAACCCTATTTTCTCATACTATTTTAGTTATATTCAAAATCTAAGGCATTTATTTTAACGTACATGTCAATTTCTAAGACA
>APFE031564673.1:23869-68516 GCA_000404065.3 Pinus taeda
GCATCTCAGGATGAATTTGAAGAGAAGTGGGTTCGAAGGCCTTGATGGCATTAAATTCGACTATAACTCCATGGTGGCCCTTTTTTAACAATTTTTCTATCCTATGCGAGCTGATGATAGAAGGAGCACCTGCTTGGAGTCCACAGAGGGTATGTGTGTGGTTATTATGCTTAAAGCTCATATATAACTCCTAGAAATCCATTGCCATTGGCCTGAGTGTGTGGAGCCATTCAACACCCAAGACAATGTCACACCCACCCATGTTGATGGAAAACATGTGGGTCTTTAGGTGATAATCTCCCATTTGAAATTTGACATTTTCACATTGGAATTCACATTTCATTATCCGCCCATCAAGAATCTGGACCTGTAAATTAGAGACTACTCCCACAAAACAATGCACTACTTCAGCAACTCTTTGATGGATAAAGTTATGTATACTGCCATTATCAATCAAGACTACTATAGGGTGATGCTTAATAAAACCTTTGATGTTGAGTGTTTGGGGAGAAGAAATTCTTGCCAAAGCATGAAGTGAGATAACTGGTTCTTCAAGTGTAGCTGCGAGCTCATTGTCTGGCTAGTTGTCCTCATATTCCTCCTCTAGTCCCTTAGATGGTGGGGCTTCCTCAGAAGAACTATCATCAGTAGCATCAATTTGAAAGAATTTGGGTTCCTTGCATTTATGCCCCAGGAAATATTTCTCATCACTGTAGTAACACAATCCTTGCTTTCTTATTTCCGCGATTTCCACTGGTGACACCTTTTGAACCTTAAGTGTTTGGGTAGTGCTCAGAGCTTGGGTGGGGCGTCCCTTCACTATGAAATTTGGATGAGTCGACTAGGCCTCTAACACACATTATACTTCATGAGTTGTCTTGCAAGCTTCTAGCCATGAGACTGGGTGTTGCAGTCAGACGTGGGCTTGTACGGCATCTTTGAGACCATTAATAAAACATTCCAAGTAGAATTCATCTGCTAGACCTCCTGTGTGGAAGGCTAATGCTTCAAAGGCTTTAATATATTCTTGCACTGTGCCTGTCTATCGGAGCTTACTAAGACAACCCAAAAAATTAGATTCATGGTCAAAGAAATCAACAAGGGCTTTTGATAATATCTGCGAAGTCATTGGCCTTGCATAGTAGCGTTGATGTGACTGCCACCATTGCCATCTTTCTTGGTCCAAGTACAGGCTTCCCACACTTAGCCTAGTCGTATAATCTTTGATGTGATTCAATGTGAAATATTGCTCCATTTGTTGCCATATGGCTAGATGAGAGCCATCAAATTTATACATGTCCAGCTTGGGTGGTCGAGTCTAGGACTATTGGTGGTCTACATAGAAGTGAAGAGAATAGCTAGACTCGCCATCAAGTTTTTCATTAAAATCATACGCCTCCAATTGTTCCCCCAACTTGCCCTTTGTGATTGTGTCATTTAAGGTCTAGATCTGCTTCATTAATGCCTCCAACTTTTGTTCAAGGGTGTCTATCTTCTCATTGGCCATAGCTTGAGCTCTCATTTGTACCATGCATAGATCCCATGCACTTATCGTTACTCTGAAAAAAAAATTGGGACGACCCAAAATTTTGATGCTTACAAGTGAATGGTACCACCTTGCTCAACCCATCGACCTGATTCATATGGGCTAAGTCTCCTATAAGGTCTCAGGAGGGTCTCAGGCTCTTTTTTTTTTACTCTGAAAGGAGTTTTACTCCTCGGTTAAGAATACTATAGTAGCCAATTCCCAAAAATGTTAATTCTGCCTAATGTCTTGTGAGAATCACGCCCAGGTATAGGAGCCACACAAATAGTCAAATCTGTTGGCGAAACTATCAACTGCAGAGTATGAGTAGGAATGTGGCAGTGATCAAACCCCTGCTACTAGATCTGAATGGTGAATCTGATTGTTGCGACTACTACAGAGCCCAAACTGCTAGATCTGGTCTAGGAAAGACGATGTGTGATCTAGAGAGAGACAAGGGAACTATGGCCTCAAGGAGTGTCAAGTGTTACAGATCGCAATAAACATAAGGGTCCGACAGTAGTACTTAACCCAATCTTTCAGGGCACTAACAAAGGAGTATCAAGCGTACCCTCAATCGTACAACCCAACTACCCTATCGTATGTGCAAGTAATCTCCCCGAGTGTTGTTCTTGGTGTACCGTAGTAGCAAGACGACTGACGGTTTATCTATGGCGAGGTTTCAAGAGAGCCTAGGGGGCTTCCGATATACCTAGAGGGTACCTAGAACACAGTCTGTGCATGACTCTGACTAATATCTTCTATTCAAAAGCAGATCAATCCACGGAGAAAGAGAAAGAAGTAGAGAAATTCCCGACCACGAAAGTCAAGATGAAGTAGGAACGAATTTCTTGGTGTACCACAGTAGCAAGATGGCTGACAGTTTATCTATGGCGAGGTATCAAGAGAGCCTACGGGGCTTCCGATATACCTAGATTGTACATGGAAGACAGTTTGTGCGTGGTTCTGTCTAATGTGCTACTACTCGAAGGGGTACCCACAGGGGTTACAAGGGAATCCAACAAGTGTGACCACCTCTTGTATTTCCTGCATGCATGCCTCCCCAAATCCACAGGTTTATGCGCTCAACAACAGATCCCGTGGTTTAAAGATACTGGAACACGTCTCTAGCCAAAAAAAGAAATCTGCTAAAATGGAGATCCCACCAGCCCTGGAAAGTGCCCTAATACCACTTGCTATGCTCTTGACTTGTGAGAAGATACCAGAATACCAAATATGCGAATAAATATACCTAGAACACAGAACAATAAGAAATAAAAACATGTATTTTATTATTTACAAAGGAAAGCAAAGTTCACTTGCCTCTTCGAGGGGGCAACCTCCAATAGAGCTCGGCTCAATTACAAAATAAGACATGACGCTCCTCAAGGGGAGTCTCTATCCTTTATATAGAATTCATACATGCAATACCATGGGTCAATACCATGTTTCGTATTAATACCATCTATCTAATACAATGGCCCATTTGCAACTAACTGTGGTGCCTTCTTTAAATGCGGGTCAACCACTTACAATTATTAATATGGGCGTTATTGACTCTTTAACTAACTATAACTATGATTTGACCCTATTACATAAATAAGGTGGTTAGGGTTGGACCCTAACAAGGAACTGATTCCCAAGTATTATTCTTTTCAATTTGGTCAAGTTCTTGATTCATGGCCTTGACCTAACATTCATCTTTGCATGCTTCATTTACATTTTGAGGTTCGGTGGAGGATAGCAATGCTAGATAGCTTGAGGTTTCTATAATAGTTCTTCTTGTTTGTACACCTACCTCTTTTTCATGTAAGATTTGACTTTCTGGATGATTTTGCTAAACATACCTAGATGAATTCTTCTCTTCTACCGTTATCTCTTCTTTTGGCGCTTCATTGGTTTCTTCTTCAATATCATCATGATTTGATGTGGGAAAATACTCCCCATCTTAATCATTGTCATAATCTTCTATTTTTGTTTATTTTGGATTTTTGCATGCTTCATCAACTACAACATCAATACTTTCAAGAATTTTCCCAAGTCTTTTATTATAACATTTATATCCTTTACTTCAGGAAGAGTAACCAAGAAGAATACCTTCATCTGCTCTGGGCTCAAACTTACCAAGTTTTTCATTAGTCCTTTTGATATAACATTTGCTTCCAAAAAGTTTAAAGTATTTTATAGTAGGAGTCTTACCATACCAAAGTTCATGTGGAGTTTGATTGCTATTTACCCAAATATTTTCTCGGTTGAGAATAGTTATGGCAGCGAATGTGGCTTCACCCCAGAAGGTTGCAGGAGTTCCAGATTCATCTAGAATAACTCGAGCCATTTGTTAAACAATTCTTTTCATTCTTTCCACCACTCCATTTTGCTAAGGAGTCCTTGCGGTGGAGAATTTCCTTTTATTCCATGTTGTTGACAAAAGTGAAAGAATTCATCCAAGGTAAATTCCCCTCCTCGATCTAATACGAGGAATTTGATTTTTCGATATGATTCTTTTTCAACCAAAGCTTTAAAGGCTTGGAAATTTTCAAATGCTTCATCTTTATGCTTTAGCAGACCTATGCAACACATTCTGGAAAAATCATCAATGAACAAAATAAAGTATTCTTCTCCACGAGGTGACTTTTTCCTTGATGATCCACATAAATCAGTATGAATAAATTCAAGAGGCTTACTAGTTGGCCTTTCTTTTTCAATGAAGTGAGCTCTGGTTTTCTTACCGAATTGACATGGTTTGCATATTGTATTTTAAGGGATGCTGATATCTTGAAGATCATGAACAACCTTGAATCTGCATGGTTTTCTTATTTGAGAAAAGCTTAGATGCCCCAATCTTCTATGCCATAGCCATTTTTCATCATTTTTGCTTAGATAACAATGTTGTTGTCCTCCCTTGAGTATGTATATGTTTTTTGGAGTTCTTGTACCTCTGATCACGGTCTCCCCTATATCAAGTTCATGAACAACACATCTGTTTGATCGGAACACCACTTCATTTCCTTGATCACACATTTGACTGACACTCAATAGTTTATGCTTAAAACTGTTTACATACATAAAATTTCCAGCTTTAACCTTTTCTTTCAAGAAAACAGATCCTTTACCTTTTATGGTAGCAGGAGTGTCATTTCCAAATGAAACATTCTTTTCCTTTTCTAGCACATTACATGAGTGAAGTTTTTCTTTGTCACCTGTCATGTGTTTTGATCATCCACTATCGATGGACCACTGATTTTATTGTCCTTCTGCATCCAAGGCTATACCACATCTTTTTATTTGATATTCTTTCCTTCTCCATATGTTGGGATTTAATGGAGTTTTCTCCTTTTGAGATGATTGCCGGAATTTTCTCCTACATTCAGATTCCTCATGACCAAAGTTGTTGAAGATTGAGCATTCTATTTCATTTTCAAGAAGAGAAAAGTTATTATAGGAAATTTTCTTTACCCCTGTCACATTCTTTTGATTTTTTGCTTCTCTAGTCATGATGGTTTTGTAACCAACACATTGAGTAGCTTTGTGTCAAAAATTATGACATGAAAAACATTGCCCATTAAAGAAGTTCCTGCGAATATCGAATCTATTGACCTGGTAATTGTAATTTCTACTGATATTCATCTTTGGAGCAAAATGAGAATGATTTACCTAAGATTGGTTGTGGCTTCCATTCATCCTTGGAATAAATTGAGTTTGATTTTCTTGGTGATTTTCTTTTTGCCTTTGTTGACAATTGTCATACCGTTCATTGGTCTTTGCTACTTCAAGATAGCTTTTAGTGGAGGTTCACAACTTCAGTGATTGAGATGCTTCTTCAGTATATCCAAGACTTGTCCTTATCAGAGGAGAACATTGCACTTTGATAATTTCATCTAAGGTTTCTGATCCTTTAGCAAATCTAAGATTGAGAGATTTTGTTTTCTCAAGATCCTTTCTTATACCCACAATTTCACGTTCTAGTTTTTCATTGTGTTTTTTTTTTTTAGCAAGTTGGTATGTCAAGGTATCTATAATCATATTCTTTTCTTCTAAACAAATTTTGAGTTCATAAATTTCTTCATGAAGGTCGTCTTCTGATCCAAAAAGGATTTTGGATAGACCCTTAAGTCTAAGTGTTCCTCATAGAAGAAAATGAAAGTCCAAGGATGCTCCTGGAAATAGTCCCATTGCGTAGATCTTTTCCTTTTGAATCTACTGCAACTTGAATGGGATAAAATGAATCTCAGATGTAGAAGCTATCACAAAAATAAGTTTCCCTTTATCATTCGAAAAAGAGGACAAATATTCTAAAAAAGGCAAAAAAAACCTTATAAAGGGAAATCGCATTGGAGAGGGTCTAAGAGGAGGACTTAAAGTGGAGGCGAAAGATAGCCCCGATCACCAATCTCCAACATATCGGGTTGGAGGCGAGCATGAATGCAATGTCGGGACCCCGAGAGGAGCCGATTGCGATATGTGATGAATTGCCATTGACAATCGGCATAATCCATAATCAATGGAAAGAACCTTGAGCCATTAGGCAATGCGACTGCGAAATGCCGTTGCGATATATCACATCACAATATCACATCACAGTGATACAAAGGAGCCAGACCCAACGGATTTTATAAATGCGACTTTATAAATTTTGAGTGTCGATAAAAATGGATTTGTCGGGATTTTGTGTGTATTAACACATTTCCACTATAAAATCAAAATACAAAGGAAATGCACCCAAAGTGATAAAATCCAGACCCAAAAGATTTATAGATGCAACCTTATATTATTTGAGTTTCGTAATGAGTGAGATTTCGGGCGGGCCTTAAGTGGTAAGTGGTATTGGACGGTCTCCGCCCAATCCCATACATTGGCCGACACGTGGCTTGGCACTAGAGAGAGAAAACCACCTTTTTGGGTAGCTAATCTCCATGCACATAAGCCACCTGAAATGAATATCAACTATTGGATCAAAGATCACACAGATCAACTGTGAGCTTGCAGTGGACCCAATGGAATTGTAAGGTGGATTCAATAATATTTGAAGTCCGATAGAAAGATTTTTTGCGGGTTTTTCAGTGTTTGTAGTGTATTTCTCTATGTAAACAAAAAAACATATTCCTTGGGGATTTCAACCACACCAGTGGTACTTTTAGTTTAAAAACAAGTGGCCACCATACCTGAAGGAGTTTTACAATGATTGTTTAACACTCAGAGGGATTTGAATGGATAGTGCCCAGGAGCCAGAGAGCCTGAAAGGGGAGACGAAAAGAACAACATTGATAGGCTTAAAGGCCACTCAATGTCATAGATAGAGCAGGGGAGTTGCTGACATAGAGAAAAAGTAGTAGGCAGAGCCATGGAATAGAGCCAGAGCCAGAAAGCCTCAGAGTCTCAGAGCCAGGGATAAGATGGTGTTCTAAGCCCATTGTGTTCGACGTTAACCAGTGGAGTTGAGCATGGAGCTTGTAAAACAACTACTGGCATAATCCTAGAGAGCCTATTTGAGTTGACTAGAGCTCAAAGAGATGAAGCCCAAGTGTTTTGGGTGAACTCCATATTAAACTTGCTATCTTATGTGTTTGTTATTTGTTGTAATACTTTACTGTTATAGGTATGTTATTTTAGTATAAACAACATAATTTTAAAGCACATAAATAGTCAAAAATAAACATAAGTATATACCTATATTTTCAAGAACTTATTAATTTCGCAGTTGGTTAATCATAAAGACTTGGGAATATTTACGCTTTGGAAGTGGCAGAGGTTCTTGTAAGTTAGACAAGAAGCCTTTAGTGGCCCATTTTCAGATTAGGTGGTATTAGAGCTTGAGATTGATTAAGCCCACCTTCAAAGAAGGTTATATTAGAATGCTTGATTGACAGAGAAAATATTGCTTGTTTGAAAGGTGTTTAAATAGTTAGAAGTTGATTGTATGCTTGTTTCCAGACTAACTATTGTTCGAGTTTGCAGAGGTGAAGGGGAAAGCTAATGATAGCTCAATCCAAGAAGGAGAAGAAGGAAGAAAGGCTGAAGGCATTCTTCTATCCCAAAGGACCTCAAGACAATCCTTGAAGCACAAGAGGTTTGTTGCAAAAGGTTGCTGAATAAGCTCTTTATTAATCTTGTTTGAAGTTTTTTTTGTTCATTGGCACAATGACAACTTCTACAAGTGCATCCTAAAATTCCTCCTTCATCACAAGACTCCTTGATGGAGATATGAAGAAAGACTTTTTCATCACAATGGACAAGCTGAGAGAAATGTATGAGGATGGAAGGAAGAACAACATACTTAGAGAGCAATTGAATTCTGTGGAGGAAGAGAAGTAGTTTTGTTCTAACAAATTGTAGGAAATGGAGAGGAAACTTCATATTGCAAATATGAACTTGAAAAGGATGCATGAGTTGGAGACATAGCTCTTTGTTGCCAAGGAAGCCTTAGTCAAGTATCAACTTAAAGAAGAGGTAAACCATTCCAGTTTGTCTTCAAATTCTACTAGGAATGCTTATATTGGCTCTTTTGAAAAGCATACCAGAGGCATGGGTTCCAAGTTAATGTCCAAGGTGGGCTATGAGGGGAAAGGCTTGGGTAAATAGGCACAAGGTATTTCTGAGCCAATAATGGTCTAGGAAAGGCCTAATTATTTGGGTCTTGGCTATGGACAAGCTTATGGAGAGAGTTCCAAAGCTGCCATGAAGACCATTAAAACAGATTCAGGAAGGAGTTTCATTTCAAGTCTTCTACCCCAAGATTGTGAAGATTGTATTCTTGGGGAATGCAATGGTGTGAAGCATACCTTATAGAATGAAGGTGTATATCAGCATACACTTGAACCAGAGAGTTGTGGAAACTCAGATAGCATTGAAGAGATCGATGGTGTTCCAAAGGGAGCTATTTCTTCGTTCAGCTCACCTCCTCATGAAGGTAAAATAGGTGGAAGAGAAAGGTATAAATCTGGTTCTTATCATATTCCTTTTGAATATGTTCAGCATGATAAAATTCCACATAAGCATGGCAAAAGAATTGCATGTACCTTTTGTTGTTTAGATAACCATAATGTTTCTAGATGTTCGAAGAGAATGGCCACATACATGAAACTTTTGAACGAAAGGAAGCAAGAAGCCAAAGGTCCATTGGACAAGGCAAATCATGCTATCAAGAGGATGCACATGTGTTGCACCTATTGCCATAAGCAAGGGCATCTTGCTAAAAAGTGTTGGACTCTGCATCCAACAATGGTTCCATGAAAGCTGAAGAAGGTGGAAAGAGAAGATGGCAGAAATGGAAAGGAAGTTCCCATGAATGGTGTGTTTTAGGATGATTCACATGTTGATGCTGATGTACAGACAAAGGAAAGACCTTTGAAATGGATTGGTAAGAAATGGTTAGATTTCTTATCAAATTAAGATTGCATGTCTATTGAGATAAGGCATCTGTTTTCATTTCTCTATTAATGGAATTCAAGTTGCAGGATTTTACCAAGAAGGTGAATAGAGAAGTTGAGTAGGAGACTCACTTTATTGCTGCAACATTATATTTCATTTCATCTTCAAATGTACAATGTTCTTAAGTGAAAGTTGAAGGATGATTAAGGAAGCAAAGTTCAAATTACCTTCCGTGACCATCTCAGCAAGAGTTCGGCATGAAGGGAAGGAGGAAGGCAGTGCTTCCTAGGAGGACTAGCACATCTAGAAAGGAGAGTGGTCAAAGGCTTTGGTTCAGAGGCACTATGAAAGGCAAGTGTGTGGAGGCTAAAAGAAGAGGATGATGTTACTCTCATTTACTATTTAGATCAGTATATCAGTCTTTTGGAGAACAAAAGTTCTTTTAATGGGAAGGCATGATCCAAAATAGATTTTGGATAGACTCCTAAGTTTAAGTGTTCCTCATAGAGGAAAATGAAAGTCCAAGGATGCTCCTGGAAATAGTCCCATCGCATATATCTTTTCATTCTAAATCTACTGCAACTTGATGGGGTAAAACGAACCTTGGATGGAGAAGTTATCACAGAAAGAAGTTGCCCTTTATCCTTTGAAAAAGAGGCAAAATCTTCTAAAAATGGCAAAAAAAACCTTATAAAGGGAAATCACATTGAATAGGGTCCAAGAGGAGGACTTACATTGGAGGCAAAAGAGACCCCAAATCACTTATCTCCAACAAATGGGGTCAGACACAGGCATGAATGCAATGTCGGGACCCTAGGTGGAGCCGATTGTGTTATGTGATGAATCGGTGTCAGCGATTGACATAATCCATAGTCAATGGAAAGAATTCACAGCCATTTAGCAATGCGACTACGAAATGCTGATGCGATATATCACATCACAATATCGCATTGCAGTGATACAAAGGAACCAGACCGAATGGATTTTATAAACACAACTTTATAAATTTTGAGTTATGATAAAAACGGATTTGTCAAGATTTTGTATGTATTAACACACTTACGCTATAAAAATGAAATACAAAGGAAATGTGCCTAAAGCGATAAAAGCTAGACCTGAAAGATTTATAGACGCAGTGCTATATTATTTGAGTTTCATAATGAGTGGAATTTCAGGTGGGCCTCAGGCGGTAAGTGGTATTGGACGGGCTCCGCCCGATCCCATACACTCGCTGACACATGGCTTAGCGTTGGAGAGAGAAAACCGCATTTTCGAGCGGGTAACCTCTGTGCACATAAGCCGCCCGAAATGAATATCAACCATTGGATCAAAGATCACACATATCAATGGTGGGCTTACAGCGGATCGGATGGAATTGTAGGGCGGATTCAATAATATTTGAAGTCTAATAGAAAGAGTTTTTGTGGGTTTTTCAGTGTTTTTAGTGTATTTCTCTGTGTAAATAGAAAAATATATTCCCGGGAATTTCAACCATGCCAGTGTTCCTTTCCATTTAAAAACAGGTGCCCACCATACCTAAAGGAATTTTACAATGATTGTTTAATTCTCAGAGGTGATTTGAATGGATATAGGCCAAGAGCCAGAGAGCACGAAAGGGGAGATGAATAGACCAATGCCAATAGGCTTAAAGGCCACTCGATGTTAGAGATAGAGTGGGGGAGTTGTTGAGACAAAGAAAAGCAGAAGGCAGAGCCACAAAATAGATCTAAAGCCAGAAAGCTTGAGAGCGTCAAAGCCATGCATAAGATGGTGTTCCAAGCCCATTGTGTTTTGTTTAAACCAGTGGAGTTGAGCGTGGATCTTGTAAAAGAACTGTTGTCATAATCCCAGAGAGCCTAGTTGAGTTGACTAGAGCTCAAGGAGATGTATCCCAAGAGTTTTGGGCGAACTCCATGTTAAACTTGTTGTCTTATGTGTTTGTTATTTGTTGTAATATTTTACTCTTATAGGTATGTTATATTAGTATAAAAAACATAATTTTAAAGCACATAAATAGTCAAAAATAAACATAAGCATATACCTATATTTTCAAGCACTTATTAATTCCGCAATTCGTTAATAATAAGGACTTCGGAATATTTAATCTTTGGTAGTGGGATAGGTTCTTGTAAGTTAGACAAGAAGCCTTTAATGCCCCATTTTCAGATCATCTTCTTCTGAAGCATCCCAAAAATTATCATCATCATAAGCCAATAGAAGTCTATAGTCATTATTATTTTCATCTTCATCACGATTTGATAAACCATCGCTATCTTCATGAGTATAGTAACTTCTTTTATTTACAACCTATTTTATATTCCATTTTGCATATTCCTTCCCTTTTTCATGTTTTTCTTTATGAGGAAATTTGGCAGCATAATGACCGACTCTACCACATTCAAAGCATTTGAAGGGTAACTTACCTCTAAATCTTCTGAAACCATGTTAAAGATTCTTAACAAAGTTTACCTCATCTTATTCTTTTGAAATATATCCTGATTCATTGTATTCCTCCTTTCCTTTTGTTGAAGCTTTAAATGTGGCTTCTCTCATATCTGATGGACCTCCTTGTCTCATCTCAAAGGCAGTTAAGATTCCGTGAAGCTGTGTCATAGTGATTGTCTGCAGATCTTGTTCTTCCTCTATGGAAAACAATTTTGATTCAAATTTAGCAGACAAGGATCTCAAAACTTTCTCAACTAAGGGAACTTCCTTTATATCTTCACCCAAATTATTTATACAATTAAAAACCTCATCTATACGTAAGAAGTAACTAGCTATACTTTCATCACTATGCATCTTAAGAGTTTCATACTAAATTCTGAGAGTTTGAAGTTTAACACATTTTACCTGAGAGTCTCCTTCGTGGCTCAGAACGATTTTGTCCCATATTTCTTTGGCTGATTTGAGATGCATGAATTTGACAAACTCTGGTTGTGACAGACTTCCCAATAATGTATTGATAGCCCTGGCATTGGTTTCATATGGCCTCTTGCCTGTCGCATTTGTAGGAATTTCTGTTGGAAATGTATATCCTCCTCCCACAATTTCCCAGACATCTGTTCCAAGTGATTGTAGATAGGTTGTGGTTCTTATTTTCTAATAAATAAATTTGCTCCCATCAAAGATTGGCAGGCTGATGGATCACATACATTCTTGATTACTCATGATGATGGATCTCCCTTCAAGTGATCAAGCTTCTTCTGAAGGACTTGCTCTGATACCAACTATTGGAAATAATACTGAGAGGGGGGTGAATCAATATTATCAGATCAATAATTTAATTTCCTAAACAGATTTATATACGCTAATTTAGCTAAGGGAACTAGCGTGTACACGCCACTATACTAAAAGCAACCAACATATATGCAGAGATCTTTTGATTTAGACAGTTTATCATGTATTAAACTTTAACCAGTATATAGAGAGTTATTAGACAGTGCAGTAAAAGCAGAATAAATCATCACACATAAGCAACACACATGAACACCAAGATATAAGGTGGAAATCCAATGTGGGTAAAAACCACCTACTGCTATCATCTCTGTCTTCCTTTAATAATAAGAAAATATGTGTACAATCTTATACTAGTGTAGACTCATATCAGTATGCAGGCACCCTCCTGCAGAAGGCTACAACCTTCTCTCCTTCTCCAGCTACTACTGGAAGGGAGCTACAACCCCCTAGCTATTGTACTAGCCAACATGTTTACTAGTACGTAGGTGTCAACCTACAAAAAACTCCACTCTTCTACCAGGGACCACGTATCATGAATTTTTAGACTGAATACTCCTAGAACACAACACCACAATTTGAAGGCCATGTTTCATTCAATTTTCATACTGGACCCATCAATGACATCATAATTGCAGTACAATCATCAAGTACATCTGCATCAACCAATCCTTTAAACTTAATCAAAACTTGAATCTGATCATTTAGAACACTGTCACCAGAATACAGTCACCAGAACCGAAAGTAGAACCCAGAACTCTGCAACAACAATAGAAAGAACCGAAACATACTTCATAGGGTATATGCTACTTCCATGTTTTGAACCAGCATGTATACACACTTTTATCAAAGCCAACCAGCGTAAGCATCTATAAATATTAATTCATAATTTTGCACCTATTCTAGACTTCAGTTATACCCAGATCATAACATTTACAGAATAACACATGCGTCAGTATTCAGATCTAGACTATATATGATCAAATAATATAAAGGTAATTCATTTCATGCCTTAAGATCTCAATCCATCACTAGATCTTATCCCTCATCAACCACTAAGGATCATGCTTGGTTCGAATCAAGCAAAGCAGCGTAAGCCATTAACTTGCATACTAGATCTCACACTTCATCAGATATTTGATACTTGCAAACCTTGGCCTAATGATCTTCTCCTTCTTATATATTTTTAGGCCTTTCTCAATACCACGAATCAAAACCACATAGGACCAATACCTTGGACCATATACCTAGGCTCAACACCTCGAACCAAATACCTTGGACAAATACCATGGATCAAAATACCTTGGACAAATAGCATGGATCAAAATACCTTGGACCAAATACCTCAGACCAAAACTTAGTTTTCCAACATATACGCACTTTTCCTTATGTGAAAGTGTGTGTGTGTGTATACACTACTTGTGTTCAGTGAACCTGCGTGTATATGCAGCTTGGTCAAGGTGAACCTGCATATACCTCTCTTTCTTCATTATTTGTAGTCTGATTTCGAATTCTTTGTTGTTGTCACGCTGCACTGTGATCTTTCATCTGAGTGAGTTGCCATCAAGGACAACACCTGTATCATAATGCCAACAACTTTTATGTTAATTGATCCAAGAGATACTAACAGTTTTATTACATCGGTAACATCAATGAAGTGTTGATTTAAATTAAAAAGGGATATGGAATCTTGGGTAGTTATGAAACAAAATAAAAGTGCATAATTGTTTATCAATGTGGTTATAAAATTTTGAAGCAAATTTTGAATTTTTCAATAGATTGAACAATTGTATCAACCTTCATGTCACCCAACAAGGCTCTTATGGTCATTGGAATGGATAGGCTAAGATCTTACCATGTAAAATCATATAAACACCTTAAAAGATTTGGTTATATATATGGTTCAGGTAACCCAATAGTTTTTTGAATGTATCTTAACATTGTAGGTTAAGAAAAAGCATATAGGTGTATGTTTCTCATAGCACTAATCCTGCAACTACTAAACAACCAAATACTACAAGAATATCTGCCACATCGGCAAATGTGTTCCCATATTAACTACAAAAGGTACAACCTAAGACAAATGTAGATTTTCCCAACAATTTGTTTTCGGAAGTAAAACATGTCCTTTTCCAAATTTTCTATTGAGAAAGAACCATATATGTAAAACAAACAATTGTGTGATAGTAAGAGCTATGAAAATACTTACTCCCCCTCTGAATATATGCAAGTAAAGAACAAGATTCATTTGAAATACCATAAAGGAAAAACTTTGGCCCAATTCATTGTTTTTTAAATTTTCCTCTTTCTATAATATTGATTTACAATATCATGACCTTTCCTCGTATATTTATTATGTGTTGTATTTGTTGGAATATATTTTATGGGAGAAATCTGCTCAAAGAATAATATTCAAGTGATAAACATGATTTGTGTATATGTAGCCTTCATGGTCTGAGTGGAAATTCAATTTTTGTCTTGTGCATGTTTCACTGAGGCTCTAAGTTCTCTGTATATTGGTTTAATCCTTTATTTAAGTAACTTTGATTTCACATAACTTGTCAATAGTTACAAATAATAGACAAGAAAAACATTTTCTTGGGGCTTACCAATTTATTTTATGAACATGCAAAATAAGCTCCATAGATTCAAACCCATGCAAGCCATAAGTTACTTCTATCTACATTTAAAATGTTACTATATATTATTTTCTTTCACTTCATTTAATAATTATGTACTTCCACTTATGATGCAAGCTATGTTTTCTTTGAAAATATATTTTGTTTTTTCTCTAAAATTTTTATACTAAAATATGTTTTTTTTCTATGGAGTAGAGGTTAGAGTAAAGTAATCCACTACCACACAAATGGCTCTCCCATCATCATGATGAAGGGGGACCAAGGGAGTGGAGTCACCACTTGATTTACAAACAAACTAGGACCAAGATGGGGGAAGGAGGAAAGACAAAGGGAAGCCACTAGGTTAAGTACTAATCTTGGGTTTGTGTTCATCTAGGGTGTTGTCGCAAGAGAGATTGGATTTGTATATCGACAAGCTAAAAATATGGCAGAATAAGGTAAAGCATTTGAACTATCCACTTATGAATAGTGGTTCTAAGCCTTGTTAGAATATTAATTATACGAAAAACCTACAATGACAACATTATAGGAGGACACACCTTTGAAAGACAATGTAGCAAATACTTGGTCTCCAAGCTTGCTCCTAGATGTTGAATACATGTCTACATGTGCATTATGCAATACTCCAACCCATTATGAACTACATAATCAGTAATTATCTTTCCATGTTGAATATCTTATACGCTGAGACATACAGGAAGAATGCTCACAAGGTTGCAAAGTCCAATTTCACACATGCAAGTTCCATCTGATGAAAGTCATTCTAAGTTTCATGGTGATTCCCATTATCAGAATAACATGATGTTGCTTCTTTAGCCTTGATAAGGAATCCATGTGATGTGTGGAAAATACAACTCTTTAATTGCTTTTCATCTGAAATTGAAAATTATGTCTTTTCCATGGACATTCCATAATAGCAAATCTTATTTAGAATATTTATTAAAGAAATGGTGTGTAACCTCTAAACTACCAGACTTGAAAATTGATAGATGCATATGAGGGCATCACCTAAAAAAGGCTTGTCTAGCTCATTCCATCTCGGAAGGTGAAGTCAATTTGTCTTGTATAGAATTTGTAAGACCTACCATGGAAATTTGTCGCAATATCTGCTCTCATGGTCATGTTGGTCATGATAACATTGACAACAAATTCCTTTGGATACCAATTCATGGGCAGTCTACAACGTACAAAATAGATAAATCCATGCCTCACTGGGTGTACCTTCAGATATACCTGTGGAAAACATTTAAAAAATTGGCTCTCTAGTGAAATTTAGCATTCTTTTAACCCCGATGGGTAGCCCAATTCGTTCTAGCTCCCCTTGGCAAGTCAATGGCCCTTTGTCATTAGCAAGGCTAGTATCAAAATTGCAAAAACATTTGGTGTGTGACTTAGTGAGATGCTAAAAACTATGAGGGCCTATTTGATAACCTAATTCTCTTGGCTACGCCACCACGAGCGGTTGTGCTGAATCAAATTTTTCTTTTTTTAATTTAAAAATATTTGTTTAAAAGAAGATTAAAAGTTTATTTAATAAAAATGGTTAATAAAAATTTTTATTTTGTTTTTAAATTAAAAAATATTTGTTTGAAAATGGTTTTGAATTTTTTTAATTAAAAATTTAAATGTTTTTTTTAATTATATATATTATATATATATTTTGTTTTAAATATAATTTTTTTTTTTAATACATATATATTTTTTACCTTTTTATTGGATTTTGGTTTTTTGTTTTTTAATTTGAGTATATTTTGTTTTAGGTTTTTCAAAATCTTTTTAATCTTAATTTCAATAGTTTATTATTTCTTATTGTTAATGATCCTTTTTTTTAAAATCTCATCATTTTTTTTTTTTTTTTTATGGCTTACAAATTTTTTCTTTTTACATTTATTTAAAATTTTATGATTGATTTTATTTTTGTTATTTTTTTTTGTAAATTTTTTATATATTTTCATTTTTTTTTGTTTTTGTTTTTGTTTTGTTTTTTGCCTTTTTTTTTTTTTAATATATATTTAAATTATTGTTTGTTTTTTTTTTAATTTCTTGTTTTGTGTTTTTTCATTGTTTTAATTATTATTATTATTATTATTTATGTTTTCTTTTTTTTTTATTATTGATAAGTGGGTGAATCCTGAAAATCACTCTTACCCTGTGGCTGAGAGGCCACAACTAAGGGGCATCTAAGCGGTCAAAGTCACCCGGGGATCACACCTAGCCTAAGCCGCACCAACGGAAACCATGCTGGATTTTTTGGTATCTGCGAGACTAGAAATGATGACCTTTACTTACGGAGTGCCTTAACAGCGCGCTCCCTCACCAACTGTTCTAAATCTCTTTGATATTATTATTTATGTTTTCATTATTCTTTTGAAATTTTAATGTTTTTCAAAGTCATGATAAAAAATTTTACGCCATTATTTTGAAATGTTGAAAATTTACCCTTGAAAAAAAAATGTTATTCTAGCATCAACAATTTTCACTTTGAGGGTGCTTTCTGCACAAAATTTACAATTGAAAAAAAAAGGTGTTATTCGAACATCAACACTTTCGTTTTGAGGGTGTTTTTTGCAAAGTGTTATTCGAACATCAACACTTTTTGATTTGAGGATGTTTCTTGGACAATTTTTACACAAAAAGTTGGTTTTCACTGACATTTTTAAAACATATTGAAAAATTACCCTAGAAAAAAAGGGTGTTATTCTACCATCAACACTTTTCATTTTTAGCACTGTTTTCGATGTTTTTACGGGGTTTTTTTGCTAAAGTTCCTGCTTTGAGTTTATAGTTCTCGTTTCAAAGTTTACATTATTATGAGTGATAAACAAAATTGTTGGACTCCGAATCAATTGAACCATCCTAGATTAAACTTTTATGGAATCTTCTGATCACCAATAGTTTGTCATGAATTATTATCATAGAGTTGGATTATGGAAACCTCAATATTTCTTGGAACTTAAATCTATTGTTTCCATGATGAATGGTTCAAATATGTAAACTGACTTGGTTTCATACTCTTGTGATTCAGATGTCGATGAGGAGTTCTTCAGGTTTGATTTTCTCTTATCACATGTGTGGCAACTTCCTCATTCACTTAAAATATTGATGTTGTTTAGTTGGCTACAAAATCATCACTTGGAATTTCCATTAGTTGAACTCCAACATCTGAATATGTTTTAAATTACATGGTTTTTCATCTTCTTGAGTTATGATATTGACTCGATCAGTCTTTGTTCCTTTATCTTCATCCTCGACTGTTATGAGTGGATATTTCAATACTTCTTCTTGAGTAAGTTGTTCTAACTTGTCATTTAGTGACTTCTTGTTACTTTTAAACTTCTTTATTTGCATTAAAAGGGTTTGATTATGATTTCTTAGACTTAAAATTTCATTATTTTCCTAGTTGCTGACTTTTTCCTTCATATCCTTCTCTTTATCTTTTATATTTTTGATTTGTCCTAATAACCATTGATTAAGTGTTTCTAAGTGAAATTTTTCTTCTTCCTTCTTCGATAGATTCCCGTTCAATTTGTTCTAAGAACTTTTATTTTCTTGCTTTAATGTTTGCTTCTTAACCTTGGACGTATTGATCTGTTCAATTAATTTCTTATTATGGTCCATTAGGCGCAAAATTTCCTTGTCCTTTTCACTTCACTTACTATAAAATTTGTCATCCAGATCTTTATATTTCTTTTCTGAAGGCATGTTTTTTTCTGTTCAAGCTCCGCAAATTCTTCCTCTTATATTTTTATTTATGTTCATGTATTACCTTTGTTTTCTTCAGTACTAAATAATCTTCCACATGCTAGGCAACGTAAATTGCACCTTTTTTAAATATATGTATATCCAACTTCATTTAGAAAACTTGGACATTGAGTCCAAAAAAATGATTATTGTGTGGAACTTGTCTTGATTTCCTTCATAATTTTCGAATTGGACTCCATTTTATATCTGTCAATGATTTTTCCAACCATGCTTTGACCACAAAGTTTATATTTTCTTTTGATATTTTCAAAATTTCCTAATAATTCTCTTAATCTCTTTCAACTTTAAATTTGATCTTCAATAGTAAAATTACTAATGTATAAAATCCCTTTGTTATTCCTCATATTTAATTACTCGGCTCCTTTATAATATATATATATATTATCTATATATATATATATATACTATATATAATATATATATATATATATATATATATATATATAATATATATATATATATTATATATATATATATATATATATAACCTTTATATTAATTTTGTTATATGTATTTTATATATTCTTGTAGGTTTTTTATTTTTTTGCTAACTTCATTTTTTACATTTTTTCGCTTAATTAGGTTCCAACTTTTGTGTTTATGGTTGGGGATAGAATGGAGCAGGGGGTAAAAACACAAATATTGTGGATGATGAAAAATTGGCTAATGGCCAGTGATGGGAGAGTCGATGGTTGCAAACTGGTGTGCATCTCACAGGAAGTGGATATCAAGCACATGGTTGCAGGTATTATTGTGGAAGGAGTGGATGGTAAATGTCACAGTGGCAACGACAGTAAGGTGAGAGGGCAGGACAGGGAAGATAGTTGGGTGTCAACATACATCTACGGTAATGGCACAGTATCCAGTTTGGTCATTGGGGTGAACATAATAGAGTTGATGACGGTCGATGGAATGTGTAGCTAGGTGGTGAGGCAATAGATGTTGTATTGCAAATGAAATCGAAGGGCGTGGCGGTGGCATGGACTATAAGGAAGGGCTATTGGTTCGAGGCTCAGGCCAAGTTGTGCTGTCATTTGACAACTTGTCAACCGCTTGGTTGCTGATTTTGTTGTTTAATTTTGTTTTTTTCGTTAATTTTTTTTCTTTAAATACAACTGTTCGTTTATTTCATTTTTTTTAATTTTAGTTTAATTTTTTTTCTTTATTATCATTATTATTATTTTTGAATCATTTAATTTTTATTTTTTTTTGGTTTTTAAATTTACTTTCATTGTTTTTATGTATTTTACTTTTAATTTTGGACTTTGTTTTTTTTTTTTTTTTTTATTAGTAATTTTTTTGTTTATATTTTTTGAACTTTTGCTTTTTTTTAAGAACCTTTTTTTTTTTTGTAACCTTCCTTTTTAATAATTCTATAGCCAAAGGCCTTATTGTGAAGCCAACAAAATGGGGAACCTCCAATTATGTAGTGAGACACTTGAATTAGGAAAACATTAATGTTGATGAAGACTTTAATGGCCATTGATCAAGACTGAAGGATGCAGCTTTGATACCACTGTAACCAACAAAGTTCGTATACCTACAATAATCTTCAAAATAATTGAAGACAAAGACATCCATTGTAGTACAAGTAATTGATATTGAATTGATATGAGATATGATTACAATGAGGGTGAGGGTCGTGCTTATATACCCTAGGCAGGTACCTCTTCACAAATGATTATGTCCTTCGGAACAAACCTTTTCATTAACTAGTTACTAATTAGTCATTGAATATCATTATTATAGTTACATTATTTGTTATATGTATATATATATTAATATATATATATTTATTCATAACATTGTTATTTTAAGATTTTTATAGCTTGACATTCTCTTTATACCACCATATGTTGGGGGAGGATCTGTAGTTTCTCTTGTGTGATGTAATTGTCGTGATGTAGTAGTTTTGCTTAACTTGACCACTAAGGAAATGACCTTATACTTTGCACTTTGTTTATGATAGAATTGGTTAATATTATTTATAATGTTGTTTACAATAATGAATATGGCATTATTGCATTTTCATGTGTCTTGTGTTATATAATTGCTCTGTTTCCCCTTTAAATTTTTTTAAGATCTTTATCACTTTTTACGTTGGTTGTATGCTCCAAATATCACATCTGCAATGGCATATCCTCCAACTTATCCTAGATATCCCACCTAGAGAATACCTAAAATCTTGTCATTATTCTTAGAAAATGAAATATGAAAAGCACCCCTCACATAATCACAAGAATTACAGGTCCCTTGGACACATCTGCAACTTGGGTTACCAGTTGTTGTTGATGCCCAGGTAACTACAAACTTGTTTGGTCTGAAGACTCTACCTCCAGTGACATGTCTTGATTTAATATTAAGACTTTCGCATCAGAACTACTTGTTGTCTCGATTGCCCCAATATTTTTTTCTTGCATTTTTGCATATTGAGCTTATGTAGATTTATCATGATCTAGAATGGGGTGTGCCTAGTGATGATGACAAGTATGTGGAAATTATTTTCCATTCTTTTCTCATCGACATTATAATTCTTTTACTTCATAATTGTTGTGAGATTAGTATTGAATAATTGATCCAAGTGGATCGAAAAACAAAAGTGGTCTTGAAAATAACTCAAAAATCAAATTGAATAGATATAAGTTAAACCAAAAGAGATCATAATGCTCATCACCCTAATTCCAACAGTGCGAATGACACTCAAATCTAAGATTGTGTGGTCAAGTTATACTTGGTCAAAGTTCTAATCAAACTAGACCAAGTGGCAGTGACTAACGAGGCAACAAATTGGTAGAGTCCTGCCACATGGAATCCGACCACCTGAATGAGTGAATTTGTCACCTCCCTAATTTGTCTAATAACCCTTAATTTTGGGAAGAAAAATTCTAATTGTATGGTTATAAAAAAACAAAAAGAAAATATTTTTTGGGGTGGCGGGCCACCAACCCCACCACCCCACCCAATGGTATTATATATATTGTATATTTAAATCGGGCAGGAAGGCCACCCTCAGTAGACCCGCTCAAACCCTTTCGAGCCACACATTATATAACCTCCATAACAAACCATATATTTACCACATGTTAAAATAAATAAAGTTGCAATGGTTACATGCCATGTTTGGGGTGAGCGAGTTTTGAACTCGACCTTCCCCCATGATATTTTCTAATAGCACCAAGGGGCCAACGAACCCATGTTAGAAATTCTACTGAAGCATAATATTTAAACACTCGTTTTCCCATTTGAACCAAACTGGCACAAGGTGGAAAAGAGGAATCCTGAGTGGCTAGGAGAGCCAGACCCATGAGCGAGGGATCTATTAGGATGCTAAAATGATTCCTTAGAGGGCCAGAGGTACCAGTGTCAGAATTTGACAATTTTATTGTCATTTTTACATGCTTCCATACTAGGAATCCAACCATGTAGTATGTTTCTCTAGTCGAAGTGTACATTTTTAGGCCATCATCTAAATTGGAGGTATAAGGGTCATTTTTGTAAAGTTGCTTGTCATTCATTTCTTTGTTGCAATTTAAAAAAAGAAGGCCTCCCCACTTTGAGTGAGGTTCAGAGATGTAACCCACATTGGGTTAAATCCATAATTCAATCATTTGTGTACCTTTGATCTCATGGTTATTTTATGATTTCCAGTTGTTCTTCATGTGTTAAGTTACTTGGTTAATGTGCTCTTTTATATGAAATTATGTATGCATCCTTGAACTTAAAAGATTGGGATCAAGTTTGTTACTAGAGTAGGTCTTCTTGATACGAGTTTCATGATTGAAAGCTAACCACGAAGAAGCTTCATAGAGGAGGAGGAAAAGTTAAATCCTTTGATCATGATGTAGGGTGTGCACCAAGAAGATATGACATGGTAGATGAGGAAGATTGAATGGAGGAAGAGCGAAATTATTACACGATCTTCTTCACCATGGAAGAGAAATTCGACAAGTTTTTTGTAGAATATGAGAAGACAATCAAACCTGAGAAGAAAGAGCTAGAAGAACATGCATGAGTAAATCATGAAAGTGGAATAGGAGAACCTCCTGAACTGCACTCTCCATCTTCTAGTGATAGTTATTCTTCTTCTTCTTGTCATCACTCTAACAAGAATCATAGGAATACATCTAAGAAGACAATTTTTTAAGCTCGCTGTAAATTTTGATTTACCCACATATAATGTAGAATGTAATGTAGAGAAACTAAATAATTGGATTAGATAGATTGAGTTTTATTATCAGATTCAACAGATTGAGGAAGATGAGGCAAAGATCCAATTAGTGTCTCATCGGCTTAGTGGTACCACTCTTGTATGGTGGGAGAGAAAGTTGTGAAAAGGCAGAAAAATCTTGGCTAATCTCCTTTCTTCTTGGTCTAATTTTTTTTTTCTGCATTAAAAGACTAGTTTTATCTTTTGGGTTATCAACATAGCGCTTTAATGGAATGGCAATATTTAAGGAAAATAAAGGGTCAAAATATACAAAGCTTCACATAATATTTTTGAAAGAAAACATTGAATTTGGGCATTTCACTAGATTCACTTGAAACTATAACAAAGTATATTCTTGCTTTACATAGTTACATCAAACATTATTTGTTATTATTTGAGCTTACTACTATTGGTGTGGCTAGTGTGAAGGTTATTCACCTTGAAAATAGGGGCAAGAATGATAAGGAAGAGCAACCAAAGAAAACATCTTTTAAAACCCATAATGGAAAGTTCAAAGGAAAAGGAAAGGGAAAGGACAAGAAGGAGGAAGGAGAAAATCCATCTTACACACATTTCAATAAGGAAGGCCATGAGGATGAAAATTGTTGGAAATTGCATTTAGAGTTGAAGCTAAAGAGATTTGGTGGGAACAACAAGCAAAATACGGTAGCAACCGCACAATATGACCTGAGATTTGATTCTGATGATAAGACATTGATCACAATAGTGGGCACACAAGGTACTATTTATGTTCATGCTAATGAAAAATCTAAGTTACATGCAAGTACATGTTCTTCAAATGAGAATATTGTTAATGAATGAAAGAGAATTGAATTGCTCCACGTTAGAGTCATAATGAAACATACTAAAGTGTAAACCTTGATTTATCTAGACTCACAACAAAATTTGATTTCAGAATCCTTGGTTAAAAAGTTAGGATTAGAGACCAAGCCTCATCCAAAATCATATCCACTCGGTTAGGTTTGTGATAAAGAAAAATCACATCTAACCAAGAAGTGTAGAGTTAGATTTGTGATTACATCCAAACTAGTAGATGAGGTTGATCTTGATGTTGTACCCTTGCATATATGTAGTATTATATTGGGGAGTCCATATTTGTATGATTGGATATTAGTTTTCTTTGTCCACGAGAACAAGTATCATCTCACGAAATATGGGGTGGAATACATTGTTATAGCTTATCACACAAAAATCAATTCCACTCTTGTAAGTGTAGGTCAGATGAAGAGATTGATTAATTTTAGAAAAGGGTGCATGTTCATGGTTGTGAGAGAAAAATATATCAAGACATATTAAGCTTTCCAACTTTGTGATCCCACTCATAAAAAGGAACTGTATGAAATTGTTTCTAACTATGATTGACTTTTTTAGGAACCAATTTGGTTTCCTCCAAAGTGTGATATCCAACATGAGATTCACTTGCAGCAGGATGCTCCTTTACCCAACATTGGTATGTAAATGTTGTCACCCATTGAGATGGAGGAGATAAATAAGCACATATAGGAATTGTGGAACCAAGTGGTCATAAGGCCAAGTTCTTTTCCATGCAGCTCACATATCATGTTAGTGTCGAAGAAAGATGGAAGATGGAGGACATGCATATACTAGAGTGCACTCAACAAAATAACGATTAAGAATTGGTACCCTCTCCCTCAAATTAATGTTTTATTAGATCAATTGAAATGCTATCTATTTCACAAAACTGGACTTCCTCAGTGGTTATCATTAGGTTAGGATTGTAAAATAGGAATTATGGAAGACTTCATTCAAGACAAAAAAAGGGTTGTTCAAATGGTTACTGATTCCATTTGGACTATGCGATTCTCTAACCACATTGATGAGAGTGATGAATGATATTTTCATGCATTTTCTTAATGATTTTGTATTTGTGTATTTGGATGGATTTCTTCTTTACAGCAGGACATGGGATGAACATGTGAGTCATCTTAAAAAAGTGTTTGATGGTTTGGAAAAAGAAAAATTCTATGCCAAAATAATGGAGTGTGAGTTTGGGAAAACCTATTTGGTTTACTTAGGTCACACTGTTGGAGGTGGACAATTGAAAATATATCATTCTAAAATTAATGTGAATGTAAAGCGGCCTAGACCCACCAATGTTACAGATGTTTATAGATTTTTGGGTGTAATACAATAATGGAGAAGGTTCATTTACAACTTCTCCATCCTTGCATCCCCCTTACATGCATTGACGAGTACGAAGCAAACCTTTAAGTGTGGAGGAAAGTAGTAGGAAGCCTTTGATTCATTGAAAGAGAAGATCAATACCACACCATTTTTTGCCTTACTTCACCTCTAGTAGCCTTTTGAGATTGAGATCGATGCTAGTGGATACACCATGGGAGAAATATTGATGCAGCAAGGGAAACCTGTATCTTACCATTCAGAGACATTCTGCCCAGTTGTTTTGAACTATCCCACATACGACAAGGAGTTGTATCTCTTGATTCAATGTATGAAGAAGTGGAAGAATTATTTGATTGGAAAGGAGACCATCATTCACACAAACCACCAGCCCTTGTAGTATCTTCAATCACAAAGAAAGCTTCAACGGGAACATCATTTTAGATGGATGGGCTTCCTTCAACAGATTCACTTGGTAATAAAATACAAGAAGGACACCAACAATAAATTGGTATATATTCTTTCTCGTCCTCCTATTTTTGTATCTATAGCTTTTGAAAATTCCTCTTTATCATTTGAAAGTTATGATGAACAATATGATGATGATGATTATTTTAAGGATATTTATGCAAAGCTAACTCATGGATAGCAAGTGGATGGTTACCATTTGTAGGCAAAGTTGTTGTATCACCTTGGTAAACTTTGTTTCCCACCAATGAATGAAAACATGTAATCAAAGAGGCACATACCTCTCATGTGTCAGGTCATTCTGGTGTATGGAAAACTTTGTGTCATTTGCAAAGGTTCTTTTATTACCCTCATAAGAAAAATGTTGTAACTGAATATGTAAACAGATGTGTGTTGTGTTCAGTTAGCAATCCCACTAATATAAAATTCAAGCTTTACACGGCACTCCCTATTCTGATTCATCCATGGGAAAGTGTGTCAATGGATTGTGTAGGTGATTTTCCTTTGTCTAGGAGAGGTCATGATTATTTGTATGTCATTAGGGATCGATTTAGAAAAATGTGTGTATTAATGCCTTGTATAAAGCAGGTCACTATAGAGAAGACTGCTCATCTCTTCTTCCAAGTTATATGCATCCAGTTTGGGTTGCCCACATCCGTTGTGTATGATCAAGAATCTCCCTTTCTTGGAGAGATTTGGACGAGTTTGTGGAGAATAATGGAGAGAAAGTTGAAGAGGAGCATGACATTTCATCAACAGACTGATAGACAAACAAAGGTTGTCAACTACACAATGATACACATACTCTAAGTCTATTGTGGAAATAATCCCAAGTTCTGGGAAGAGAAACCTCCTTATGTACAACATGCATACAACTTGTTAGTACATTCATCCACTCGGAGCTTACCATTTGCGACATTCTTTCGCTATTTACCAAAGTTTCCCTTAGACATGGTATTTGGGAGAGATGAAGATTCTAGTGGCAAGATGACAGGGACAAAGCGAAGAAGTTCATTCAGTGGATTTCGATGATTCACCAGATAGTGTAGGTGTAGTTGGCTAAGAGTCAAGCTCAATACAAAGCTTAACCTGACAAGAACCGAGTCGATCACCAACTCCAGTATGGAGAAAAATTGTGGCTCCACATTAGCAAAGACATAATGAAAAGGGAAGGAAAGAAGTTGCGACCAATACAATATGGCCCATTCACCATCTTAGAGAAGAATGGAGGCAATTATTTTCGTTTCAATTTTCTATAATACATGTAGATGTACTCAGTGGTGAATGTTGAAAATTTGAAGCTTAATGAGCCTCCATTGATCATGGACACCGAAGATGTTAGACAGGTTCCTACAGTGGAAAATTTTACACATGATTACCTAGACAAGCTATCAGTGGACATCATTCTCGACAGAAAGATCAAATCTTCATGATGGGGAGATGTGGAGTATCGTTTTATTGAATTCAAAGGAATGCATCCAAGTAAGGCTCGATGGATGGAAAAGGAGAAAGCGAAGGAGAAATTCCTTCACATTCCAATTAACTGATAAAGATTTTACTAATCCAAAAACTCATTAGTGGGGAGGAATGATCTAGGTGGATCCATAAATAGAAGTGAACTTGAAAATAGATTAAAAATTAAAGTCATCAGATGGAAGTGAAACTAGGACCAGATTATATCACTTGTCGCTCTAATTCCAACAATGTGAATGATCCTCAAATCCGAGTTAGTATGCTCAAGTTATAGTTGGTCAAATTTTTAGTCAAATTGGGCCATGTGGCAGTCACTAATGAGGCAACAATCCCAATGCATAGAATCTGGCCATCGAAACGAGCGATTTTTTCACCTCCTTAATTTGTGTAATAACCCTTAATTTTCTGCCGAAAAATTCAAATTGTATGGCTATAAAACAATAAAAATAAATTGTGGTGGCAGGAACCCTGTTGGGTTGTGTTATAGTCTTTCCATAATTAGCCCATGCATGGGGTGTTGCTGAGGGTTATGCAAGGAGGCTATAGTCCCCCTACACGGGGTCTGGGGTAGCGCCACGAGAAAAGCTTTTTTGGATCCTATATTAAGTGGGTGAACCTACCTATGTTTTTGTGCATGTATTTTTCACATGGTTTTTAGCAAGATGGTTTTTGGTCCATGGTATTCTGTAGATATAGTCAAGGGAACTATGGTTATGTTCTCATCCAGGGTTCATGGAATGGGGTTTATGGATTCTTCAGCATGTATATATATGTATTGTAACATTTAAAGGAACACAATGAAAAATCAATCTGGTAGTCTCGGTTTTGGGATCCAGGGGAAAATATTTGTGTATATTTGTTTTATGTGTTATGCTCTCTCCATTGTTTATTTTCTATTTTTAGAATTCGTATGCAGGTAATTTCTATATAGGGTTAAAACCTACAAACCTTGCCTTCCCACCAAACAATATTATATATGTCGTATATTTAAATTGAGTGGGAAGGCCACCCCTAGTGGACTTGCCGAACCCTAATGGATCCACGCATTATATAACCGTCGAAGGAAACCATATATTAAATCCTTTTTAAAATAAATAAAGTTGCAACAGTTACCATTAGGTTTGGAGAAGGCGAGTTTTGAACCCGACCTATCCCCACTATATTTTCCAATGACACCAATGGGTCAGCGACCCAACGTTGGAAAGTCTGCCGACACATAATATTTAAACACTCATTTTCCCATTCGAACCAGAACGATGACCGCCAGACCAGCGGAACCCTCAGTGGCCAGGAGGGTTGGAACCATGAGTGAGGGATCTATTAAGATGATGAAAATATTCCCTTAGAGGGCTAGAGGTGCTAGTGTCAAAATTTGATAAGTTTATAGTCATTTTTGCACATTTTCGCCTCAAGGATCCAACAGTGTAGTTCATTTTTCTAGTCAAGGTCTCTATTTTTAGGTCATCATTTGAATTGGAGGTATAAGGGTCATTTTGGTAAATGTTTTTTTAATTCATTTCTTTGTTGTAATTTAATGAAGGAAGGCCTCCCAAATTTGAGCAAGGATTGGAGTCGTAGCCCACATTGGGTGAAATCTATAATCAAATCATTTGTGTGCCTTTGATCTCATGGTTTCTTTATAATTTCTGCTTATTTTTCATGTGTTAAGTTACCTCGTTAATGTGCTCTTTACTATGAAATTATCTATGCATCCTTGAAGTTAAAAGATTTGGATCAATAACCATGGTGGTATCTTTGAGCTCTAAGCTTAGCCAATTCAAATTCATAAATCTTGGAACTAATTCCTTTTAATTCCATCATGAAAAATGTTGTTTGAGCTTTTATCTATGATGAGTGTACAAGTGCGAATGAATTGGCTCATAATATTGAGCGAGCATGGAGCCTTTAGGTATTATTTTCTTCTCACCCCTATTTGTTTCTCCTAAAATATTGACTTGGGCATCTTTTTTTGTTCTTTTCATATGAGTTCGAACAAAATTTGCAGAGATACAATTTTTGGGTTTGATAGCACCATTGTGGCAACCTTTAATGAGAGGAAAATTTCATCAATCAATGCAGAGCATTATATCATGGATGTAGCCAAAATCAAGGAGATAATTGACAATGTCAAACACATTGTTGAGGTAACTCTTACCTTTAGCTCAAGATTGTTTCTTGCTTTTCGAAAGAGAGAAATTAGTATTGTAGGGCTAACAATTTATAGCAATGTGCAATGTATGTTTGTATTATAAAGCTTTGAAATATCTAATGTTTTCTTAGATATTTTGGGGATTGGCAATAGACATCCTCTTTACACTGCATGCCTTATTTTCATATAAAATTCCATCTGGATTATCCTACCATGGATTTTTATATATTTTCGCTACTGGAATTTAAATATTCCCTTTATGTTGTTTGTTCTTTTTCCATATAAACTCTCATCTTTCTCTCCCTCCTTAAATAATTTGCATTTAAAAATCTGTTTTCTTCTTCTTCTTCTTCTTGATTTTGTTTTGTTTCTAAAACAATCTCTCCTAAGGTTCCAATTTCTTTGACGTCTGTAATTTGACATATTTTATTTTGGATCTATTCAGATTCAACAAAAATTTGGATCATTTGACATATACACGAAACTTCGTGAATTTCAATCACATTTTGAACAAACACAAGTATTCAAGGACCATTCGTGTGAATTCATCTAAAGCAAAAACTATTAGCAAGGATCTCGTGAGGCAAAATTTCCACTTACCTCTTGTAATATGTATGCCTCAGTAATGATCATGTTGTAAATTGCTTCAGTCATGAAGAATGCCTCAGACTTTCCCAATAAGAGAGCTACAACTAGAGTGAATTCCAGTAACCAATGTACAAATTCAGCTAATTTTAATGTTCTTAACTAGGCGTTTGAGATGCGTATGATAGAGGTTGCTCTTAGTGAAGATCCATCTCCATATTTGTACAAATGTGAGTGGATAGTGAGACTTCTACTCACCCAGTGAGAGAAGGAATGATTGGTATGCATTATGAGATTGAATTCTTTGTATATTCTAAGTATTGTACTCTGTTGTGCTATATACAATAGTGAAAAGATATATCCATAGCTCTGTTGTGCTATATACAATAGTGAAAAGATATATCCATAGCTTTAAAAAAATACAAACACTTTTAGCGGGGTTTCAATTTGTTATTTTAATATTTTTACAACTTGACATTCGCTTTGTACCATTGTAAGTTTGGAGAGGATCTAGAGTTTCTCTCATGTGTTTTAATGGTGGTAATGTAGTAGTGCTCTTTAACTTCACCGCTAAGGAAATGACCTTGTACTTTGTTGACGACATAATTGCTTAATCTTATTTCAAATGTTTTTTACCATAATGAATCTTGCCTTATTTCCTTTTCCATGTGTCTTGCATTCTATAATTTCTTTGTTTTCCGTATAAAATTTTTTGTAAGATCTTTATCATTGTTAAATTGATTTTTAGCTCACAAAGATGTGAACGATTTGTGTGGAAATAAAATTTTAAGGGATATATTTTTTAAAATATTATGCCATTTGCGAGGTGGATTATAGTGCTCCTTGCCATGATAACAATACAATGGGGCATCAGCCTTTGCATAATTTCTAAGAACATTCAACCATTAAGAACTAGCCAAAGGAAAGAAAGAAATAAACTCTCTTGGAGATATCTAATTGGTTCCCGACTTCGAGAGACAAGCTAGGATGGAATTTTGATTGGCCTCCACCTTCCTTGTGTCTCTCCATGCATGAGACAAGTTTCTAATTTCTTATGGTTTTATGGATGATGTTAAAGGTTCTCAAGAAACCAACATTGTTCTCATTGTTGCTTACCACGCCCTTAAATTGTACAATACTTCTTAATGGAAAAATCAACCAACTTTAATGTTATATTAGGGGCTTAAATATAAAGGTTACACTTTTTTTTGTATTATACGCTCAAACACATTGTTATGTTCACTAATTCTATTAAATTAATAATCGGATGAAAAACTTATAATCATAATGTTATGTCCCTGAATTTTATTAAATTAATAATTGTATAACAAATTTATATTGTATTCTCATGAACGTAAATATGCTTTTTGTTTAAGCTCTTTTTTTATCTGTAATTAAAAATTATTGTTAAAATTTTAATCATATTAATTTATTTTATTTCGAAAATTTAATATAATATTTCTAAAATTTAAAATTGTATATTTAATATATTCTTAAGTGAATGAGTTGGAGTTATTTTTTGTTTCATGCATGGGTTATTATCAAGTTGAGAAAAGGTAATATCATAGTTTAAATTCTTTTTTATTAAGATTTGAAATATTCTAATTAGCAAATAATTAGCAAATAATAATTGACAAAGTATATTAAAAATATAATTTTGTAATTTTAAAAAAATATATATATTTTAACAAAAAAAATGAAATTTAAAAAACAATTTATGTTTACAAAGTTTTATAATTAAAGATAATAAAAACATAAAAATAGATGTAAAAAATATTTCGAACTTTTATGAAACCTTACACAAAAATCACCATAAAAGGTTTTTAATGATAAACATTTATTAATAAATATGTTTGTGACATATTTTTATTATGAACCACTTTGTAGACAACAATACTTTTCATTTTTAAACTTTATATGAAAATAAAACATTTCTATACAGAATTAAAACTGCAGTGAAAATAAAAATAAATAAAATTGAATAGAAAATTTACTTCTATCTTCTATGCTATTGTTTTCTAGGTTTTAGCTTTATGGCATTTGCCTTGCAACATGTGGTGCAATTGGTAGTATAAATGTTTTTACTAAATTTTTAATGAGTATATATTTTTATTATGTTTTTTTATGAAATGATTTCAATTGATTGATTGATTTAATATATTTATTATTATTCTTAAAGTTATTTTCAAATTAGACCTCAAATTGGTGTATGAAATCTCCTTATTTGTCTTACAAACTACCCCTTTCCACTGATTGTTCCCCATTATCTATGGATGATTTGACTTTCTTTTACTAAAACCTACCACCATATGATCCATGGATTTTTTATATAAAACTCAATGAATACTTCTCCATGATCCATAGATGGTGAGCCAATTAAAATCAATCTTTCCAATGAGGACTGAACTTCAAAGAGCAAGAGATGTTGTAATGTCTTGTCATGTAAACATTTTGACTAGGTCCAAATAAAATAAAATAAAAATAAAGCTATGCTAAAATAAAAATTCTATCTTATTGTTTTTTAAATCAAATTTTGTTGGTTAGTCAAGGTAAATTGAAATAAAAATAAAAACAACCATATGTTAAAATACAAATTCTACATTTTTTATTTTTTATTAATTTTTGTAGGGTAATTAAGGTAAAAATGACTTGATCAATTTATTGTTGGTTTATGAGAACCCATGGTATTTCCCATGGCATTCATGTGGAATATAACATATTTAAAGTGTGAAATTACAATAGTCTAGATCCATCTTTATTCAATATCTATGGGGCGCCAAAAAGGATTAAATCTTTTTGGATAGTAAAATATGCAATATATATATGTGTGTGTGTGTTCAATTTAACAAATTAAAAATAATCATAAATATGTATTTAATTATTAATTATGACATTAAACTTTTATGACATATTTTTTTACACCTGTGAGAAAACTTATCATAACTAAGTTGTCAAATGAGCAATGAGAAGGCTCACTTATCACTTTTATTCAAGGAAAACCACACTATCTTAGCCAAGCAAAAGTACTTTTAAAACATACTTCGAATCCACTTTATAACATAATATTACTTTACTATTTTTTATTATTACATATTTATTCAAATTATATATATTTAATTTATATATGTTAATTCTTCTTATAATTTATAATAATAATATAATTAATAAAAATGTACAAATTAATATTCACTTATAGTTCTAAATAAATTTAAATTAAATTGAAATTTTCAATGATTTTCTACTAATTAACCATTCCACGAAAGGAAAAGTTCAAAGTTCACGTTCTCAATTTTGGTATGGGTTAGATAGTAACGGATTCTTCCCATGCTTATGGTAAGAGGGAACTGAATGATTTTGCGAACACGTTATCTAAAGAAGCTCACAATCTATAAATTAATAATCATGTGGAAGGGCACTTTTTCTCTTAGTCTAAAAATAATGTGTTAAACCTAAAACAATTATATGTACACAATGTGATAAATCTAAGATAGTTGTATTTACACAATTCTATGTTTTTGTCTAAATTTGGCCATGACTTTATAAAAAGTGTAAAATAGGGGATAGTACACAATTCTATGTTTTGTCTAAATTTGACCATGAATTTATAAAAAGTCTAAAACAGGGGATAGTATATTGGTTTTGTATGAAATGATTAAAATCTGTACTGCAATCTTAAGTAGTGGGTAAGGTAGGCTTTCATATGATAGTTGTTTTTTTTTATTTTTTATTATATTTTTTTTAATATATTTTTAAGTTAAAAAAATTATATTTTAATAGAGTAATTTTTAATATTTATTCCTATAAGTGTATTTTAATTTTAGAATTATTATTTATTAAGAAGATAAATTTCTTAAAAATACAAATATTTTTTTTACTCTAAAATTTGACCAAAATTTACACTTTTACAAATTTGGTTTTTCTAAGTAAATTTAGAGCTAAAATAATATATTATTAATATATATGGGTAATTTTTAATAGTATCATTTATGTTTATATAATTTTGCCTATAAAAATGTTCTTAATTTTAATTTTATTAAAACTTCATAATACTTAGTTATATGTTTTATATTTTTTTAATTTAATTTTTTTTATGTGATGTGAATGCATTATTATATATATAGATATTTAAATAGAAATTTATGAAATGTAATAATTATCATTGCATATATATAGTCATATTTAAAGTATTTGTATTTTTAATTATACTATTTATTAACCAAATTTATTAAGTTTTATTTATTTATTCATTATGTGTTCTGAAATATGAATCATTATTTTAATGTTATATGTAAGCTATGAATTTTTGGGGGGAATTGAAAACAAAATTACAATATAACACATTGAAATGGATCTTCTTTCTCCTCCTCGTTATACCTTTTTTTTATAGACATTACAACATATTTCACATTAACCTAACTTTTAAATGTTTACATTAAACAATAAAAAATATTGTTTAGTGATCTTATTTTCAAAAAATCAATAAAAATAATAAATTTTAAACAATCTAAAAAAATAATTAAAATATATATTATAGATATAGTTTTAGATAAAAAAATCATATTTTATGATGAATGATTTTTTGATAATACCACAATAATAATTTCAAAATTTAATACCCTAATGTGGTAGTTGATCTTACAAAACATGGCACTAATACTAAGAGCCATGCACATCTACCCGCTCACAACATTGGTGTGTCATGGCATGAGGAAATGGTGGCTTCCTCAAATAATGAAGATTAGATAATTATGGAAGGAAGAGGGGTAATATAACTTTTTTTAGTCATTTTTAGTAATGATGATATAAAATTATGATTAATATAAGTGGGTTTCATTTCATAGTAGGTTAATAGCTTAAAAAATGATAAGATTTGATCTTTAGTTGCCATGATAGATAAAAATAGATGATGGGTGCATGTAACACCAAGATAGATGCAATGAGATAGAGACCCCAACATGATGATATGATAGCAAGCCAATGACATTACCTAACATTTTGAACTTTAAAACAGCTCCCCTGAGCTCAAACAGGAAATAACTAGAAGATTAGAAAGGAAAGAAGGGTTGAAGAGGAATCTCATAGTGGTGATCATAGCGCATTTCCAAGCATATCTTTTACTAGATTAAATCTAAGAGAGATAAACTCACTATGTTTCTAGCACTATCCAACTCCCTTTTTAACACTAATTCCATTGATCTTAGATTTATTGCTATTGTAAGAAGATCTTTAGACATAGAGGTAGTGAAACAATTGAGAGCATTCATGACAAAAAATCATATACAAGTAACTTTGGTCCAACCTACAACTTGCAACTAGTGTTAGAAGGACATATAACGATTTTTTATAGGAAATCATCAACATGGCACCATAAAGAGGCCTTGCCACTAAGGTAAATACTAGCCATAGCCAAATGAGACCACAAGTAAGACCAAGATCTATGAGCTCATTACAAGTGATGAGGGTGGAGAAGGAAGCACCCATTGCTTAGAGTGTGTTCCTTCATGGTGCCATGCAACAACTAAGGCTAGAATATATGATATGGAGGAGGAGGTAAAATTGTGGAGATCAACTTATCAAACTTTGAATTGCTCACTCTGTTGGGTATGTGGAAACTGAAGGATCATAAAGACCAAATAATTCTGTCTTATAGACACTTATTGGCTAATAAAGCCTATGGTGATTCAAGAAATAGCTCTAAAATAAAATGGTAAAAAATACACGACCTCAAATAAATAATATACATCTTCAAAAATAAATTTAAAAATTTTTACAAAGATAAGTTTGACATAGACATCTTCATTACTCTAATCATCAGTCAATTATTATAAGTGAACCAATTGATGAATAATAAAACAATAATTAAAAGCTTAAGCGAAAGAACAGCCCATATCGGAAATTGCTTTGGAAAGAAGTCGTTTGACCTATCTTCCTTTCCTGCATCATCCTCCTTGGGTGGAGACCCAGTGTCACTATTGGTACACTTTCTATATTTTGGTATAAATAATATGCAATAAAAAGATCTATTTTTAATTAATATAATTTCCTACTTTAACACTTCTTAAAATAAGAGGATTAATACACTTAATAATTTGCTCTATGGTGTTTACGAAATATTGATGCTTAATAATGGTTTAATATATTATTAAAATTAATTGTCGATGTCGTTAAATTATTGTGGTACCCAGGGATTTTTAACCAATAATCCCAAAACCTAATCTTGATACAAACATGACATGAATAATAGCATCAAGATAGAGATGTTCATTGAGATATAAATACAGCGACCCTAATAATTGATAATAACGAGACGTTGATCGTGATATAATCACAGCAACCCTAATAATTCAGATTGAAGATCGAAGAACTTGATTTGATTTTGAAAGTTAAAAAAGAAATAGACATGACATTAACAAATAACAACAAAATAAAAAAGTTGATGGAGAGATAAAAGAGCAATTTGGGCCATGTTTGCATGTGCAACCATGTGGTATGTCAGTACAAGAGTCCACTAGCCATTAGCCAGTATCGATTTTCCCCGCTTTCCCTACTCTATTATATTGCTTTCAATATGATTGCTTTCATGTGCTTCACTTAGGATCCTTTCTATGTCTTAGGAGCGCAAAACTCCCAAAACTTCCAGTGTACTTTGTATCGCTAATAACTAGAGGTTCAGAGAGTTCATCAATTCTCTCCATTGGCAGAGTAGTAAAATTATAATCAGTAGCATAAATTCTTCTGCTTTTGATGGGTACATATGTGGATGCGGTTGATGAATGAATTCATATAGATGTATTTTTCTTTACATTTTCAGTTATATGACATTGCGCTCTTGCTTCTCTGCAGCCTAACATTAAAGACAGATCACTGCCACAATATCTTCATACGTTGTAACGCTGCAATTGTACTTCCCGTTCTGTATTTTTATGCTTCACAGTGAAGTAGCATTAAGCGGTATATAGCAGACCTAAACATATATATATAGATGCGCTGTGCTCATAGATATGAATACCTCAAAATGCATGTCAAGCGCTTTCAGAAGGGTATACACAACTAAGCTTCTTAGAGCCCTTGGCATAATCGATGGACTGAGCAGATATAAGGAGGAGCAATTGACCACAGTGAAACGAATGAGAAGAATCAAGCTTGCAGCAGACTTATCTCTGGCCTTGACATCTAATGCTACTGTTTGGAGCCATGCTCTCCTAACAAATTATATTTCACAACAGAAGACAGACAAGCGCCTTGTTAAGGAGATTGTAGGAAACAAAAGATTCCATGACTTGATGAGAGTTAACATATCACATGCTTATTATTCTAAGCATCAACTTCTCTGTTCTCATGGGCTGGCTAGCAGAAGGAAAAATTACATATACACTCCCAGGATCCTGAGCCGAAATATTATTCATAGAAGTATACATCGGAAAAATTCTGTCTATAATTCTGTTTGGAGTCGTCCTTGTAAAGTTGCATTGAAGAGTATTGTGAATGAGAGAAAATTATTAGAATTCAAGAGAGTCATTCCTGGTGGGGAATCAATGAAGAGCTCAGCTTGTTTCTTAAGAGACGCGGCAGATTATATTGTTTCTCTAAGAACTCAGGTACAAGTCATGCATTCTCTTGCATATCATTCTTCTACACAACCCCTCTAATGACATATCCATATTAGGTTTCATGTATTGAAGGTTTATATATATTATAAGCTGGAATGTGAGACTTTTTGGTTTTTTCTAGAGGGCTTTTTTCACTTAGCAAGTGGTTAGAGTGATGTTGCAAGTATCATGTCAATTTTCATGTATATTCACTTAAGTATTTCTAATTTTCAAAATAACAACAATATTCATAAGCACTAAGCTATTACAACAATATTTATCAAAGCATTATAACTTATTCTATCACTTACTACATGGATGTTAATAGATTTTTTATTTCTGCATGTATATTTTACGAACTTTACAAAAAAAACACTATTTTATAATACCAATTTTTCCAGTGGTACTAGGGGCTTCTCTCTCTCAACCAGTCCTTAGAGTGAGGTTGCCAGTTCCAGACCAATCCATATGTATATTCACTTAAAAATTCATAAAGTTCAAAACAGTGACAACAATAACAATATTCATAAGCACTAAACCATTACCATTATAAGCACTAAACTATTACCATTATATTTATCAGAACATTATAAATTATCTTATCAGTTATTACAAAAATGTCATTAAATGATTTACCACTATATAAATATTTACCAACTTTACCAAAAGAACAATATTGTACAACACTAATTTCAATATCATATATATATGATTTTTATGAGTATCTTATGCTTTGTACCAACTTCATCAATATTTACCAACTTTATCACAAAAAAAACAATATTGTACAACACTAATTTCAATATCATATATATATATATATATATATGATTTTTATGAGTATCTTATGCTTTGTGCTAACTTCATCAACAATGTGCCGTTAATGATATTATATTCAAAGTTACATTGTTAGTCGAATTCATCATATCTATCCCTACTGTAAAGGAGGTGATCTTTGGAGAGAATATGTCATTCACATAGTTTGAAAGGTTTCAACCATGCCGGGCGATGTTTGGTGCATATAGTATGTTTTCTATCGTAGTTGCATTATGATATTTTCTGGCGTTTACAGATGAAGCTTTTAGGATAGAATTCTCCTAATTGTTGAGTATTCATCAACCGCACACCATAGATGCATTATCAACCGCTTCAACTATCATTCTTTATCTATTTTGTGGTCAATTTTGTTTGTATTAAGTGTATATTTACCGCTTTAGCAGACATCATATCGACTTATATAAATTTTTTTATTAAAATAAATCTCTATCATTATAATTGTTCGAAATGAATCTAAAATAAATATATTTCAAACTAAAAATTCTTATAAAAAAAAAAAAAAATTCATTTATTATAAAAATTTTTCAATTATTTTATTTAAAAATATTACAAAATATATTTAACTATATAGATAGGTTTTATATTTTTATAATAATCACATAACATAGCATAACAATTATTTTATCTAAATAAATACATGTAAAAACTGTCTTCGTCCCCTTACATGTTTCAACTGCTATTGCCATTTTCTCTGTCCATCCCCCATCGAATTGGTTCCCACCCTATACTTATTTGCATTCATGAGTCTTGTTCTTTAATATTGTAATCTAATAGTTTTAGAATTTCAGCATTTTAATACTTTTCATTATTTCATTGTAGTTGTTTTTCAAACGTCAATCTTTAGCTTTGGGTTTATCTTTTTCTTTCCTTTTTAAGATTGAATTATATATATCTCATATATATAATATTTTTATTAATATATTGTTTGGTTCTTGCTACATTAATATTCACATTTATTAATTCAATTTATATCTATTCATAATATTTCCCTAAGATGTTTTCTTATGTATGCTTTCATAAATGTTTTAAAAAAATAGTTTGAAAAAGGGATTAAAAAGTGGCATATTGGAACAAAAACAAAACAAACAAAGAAACAAAAAATTGAAACAAATGTACCTCCCCAATTTTCGTTCAATTTGAATTCGAGGTAAGAGGGAAGAGGCTGTTAAATTAACATATTATAACTTTCAATTTGTGACATGAAAAAAGTTGGAAACTATTTACTTTATTTCCTCTAGTAACATAGGAAGCTACTAGAATTTTTAGGTAACACGTTAACTATTTTTAGAATAGAAGGGTACATCCTTACCTTCTTATCCTCCATGAACATTAATCAAGAAATGATAATGATCAAATTGTTGGTTGTTAAGCCTAACTATCCTTTCAATTTAGAGGTCTTGTCTTTAGCCATGATCACCAGGGGTCTAGAGGGATAGTGATAAATCTTTGGAGACCCCCTTGGTGGTGGTTAAGGGGAAGTTTCCTAAGAGGAATATTTGAAAAAATTACCTTTTCAATATTGTAATTTCATATTCAATCTAAATCATTCATCATTAAGTTGTATATGTGACCCTAAATGTTTATCTATGGCCTTTTGCCTACAAGCGAACCCTCCTTTTTACGAGGGAATTGTAATGCAACTATATACTATTGACATAACATTGTAATTGAGAGAGACAAGACTATGAGAAGAGAACACGAGGTTGCACTGAATGTGATACAAGTTGTAATCACTTTGTTTTATTGGATGGAAGAAAAGGAAGTAGTGGATATTTCTTCATGGATGTAGCTAATATGAGATGTGACAAGAATTAGACTAAATATTGACAATAAAATATGTGGAAAGTGCATACAAAATTAATGTAGAGGAAAAATAATATGAAAATAACTTCTTCTTTTTTATTAAATGATAATAATTCCATAAGACTACCTAATGAGAAACTTCTTGGCACTTACAATGGAAAAGGCCAATATTTATATTATCTATGGGTTCCCTTTCAGGTAGAGTCTTTCTTCTGCAATCTGCTTATCATACTCTGGATTCTCCAACCAATATTCCAACAATGCAATCTCTCGGTAGCATCGCTGAAGCACCTCATCATCACCTGCATTCATACATAAACTTTCAGTATCAATTGTTACTTCCTTTATTTGTGCTTCAGACTGATTCACTTCCACAAGAACTTTCTCTTGCGGTGTAACAATTTCATAAGATGGCAGATCCTCCTCAACACCTGTAATCAAGTCACCTGCAAACATACACAACTCATCAGTTTTTAAACTGCAAGTCTTTTTAGTCCTGACTTCTTCCTTCAACAGTTTCCTTTGAACCAATCTGCATGTGGGATTTTCAAATTTCATCTTTGGCACAAGAATTCTAAGTCCCTTTCTCACCAAGGCAATCAGAATTTGCCTCAACCTCCTCTGCAATTGTCGCCAAATCACTCTCTTTCCCTTCAGTGGAAAGATCCATTTTCCTTTCTGCTTTTCCAGCTCCTGCAGCTGTTCTTCCTTTGAAGGTTCAAGTGTTTTTTTTTGTTTGTTAATTGCATGTGATGATTTTTGGGACTGATAAGTATTGATCTACAGGAATAGTGAAGAAATATCAGCGGGAAGAAGGAGAAGTGAATGTGGCAAAACTTGAAGATTCAACAGAGGTTGAATAAAGTTGCAGATGGGAGAAGCCTACAGGAGTAGTGGAGGATGCTCAAAAGGTTCCAGCATAGGACCAATGATTACCAAAAGACCAGATCTGGAGGGAAGGATTGGTGAGGTAAGTGGCAGCAAAAGAGTTTGTTGTGGCAGAGGCTTCATGCAACGCATAGGGGAGCAACTCATGGCGAAGGAGATGACTACTAAAAGTCATAAAGGAGAAAGCAAAGGTTCAAAAAGAAGCCACAAAGATGAGATGACTACAGGAGTTCGAGAAAGAAAGATTGCAGAAATAAAGGCACAGTTACAGGCACTGGAAGAAAGGCTGCAGGAGCAGGAAAAGCATAAAGGAAAATGGATCTTTCCACTGAAGGGAAAGAGAGTGATTTGGCGACAATTGCAGAGGAGGTTGAGGAAAATTCTGATTGCTTTGGTGAGAAAGGGACCTAGAATTCTTGTGCCAGAGATGAAATTTGAAAATCCCACATGCAGATTGGTTCAAAGGAAACTGTTGAAGGAATCAGTGAGGACTAAAAAGACTTGTAGTTTAAAAAACTGATGAGTTGTGTATGTTTGGAAGTGATGTGATTACAGGTGTTGAGGAGGATGTGCCATCTTATGAAATTGTTACAGCACAAGAGGAAGTTCTTGTGGAAGTGAATCGGTCTGAAGCACAAATCAAGGAAGTAACAGTTGATACTGAAAGTTTATGTATGAATGCAGGTGATGATGAGGTGCTTCAGCGATGCTACCGAGAGATTGCATTGTTGGAATATTGGTTGGAGAATCCAGAGTATGATAATAAGATTGCAGAAGAAAGAGGCCAGTGCAGTGAACAAGAGGGAAAAGTGGCAGATGAAGTTGCAGATGAAGTTACAGATGAAATTGCAGGTGATGAGCCAAAGCATGTTGCAGAGGGACAAGAAGTTTGGGAGGTAGCAACATATATGGCGACAGCGGTAGCAACATCTATGGCGACAGTGGCAACAAAATCCATAGTGACAGCTGAGACAACATTGATAGCAGCAAAAGAGGCACTGACGCCTTATGATTTTTATTCTAATAATTGTTTTGTGGATACAGGTTTAAATGAAGATGCTGGAAAAAATATGTTGGACAAAGAAATTGCATTGATGAGGCGGATGATGGTGAAAGAATCCCGGAAGAGACCAGCAGCAGTGAAACAAAAGAGAAGCAGCAAAAGGAAGACAACAAAAGATTGCAAGAGTGTAGCTAGTGGAGAAAGGCAGCATAAAGTGTGGAGACCTGGAGAAGAACAACAGACAGAAGCAGCGGAAAATGGAAAGTTGCAACACAAGATATGGGATCCAGGCAAACATAGATCTGAACACATGATCAGGAGATCATGAATTTTTTCTACCTTGGGAGTCTGATGCGGGAGCATTCAACCCAAAGGGAAATTATTGTAAATAATAGACATAGGGGGTCATGCATTTGTGGAATTAGTTTCCTAAATTCCAAGTCAGTTTAATTAGGCTTTTAAGTAGATATTCTCAAAATAAATAAATAAAACTGGGAGAGCTTTTAGGCGTAAAAGCAATGGATGTGGATCATTAAGTGATAAGGAAAGCTTTCTATTTTAGAAAAGGGAAAAAGATGGAATAAAGCCTCAAGATGCTTTTTGCCATATGTATGCATTGCATGTAGAAGCTTTTATGTTTCATTCATTATGTAAAGCATGTTCATTATTATTATAAAAAATAAAGAGGCAGCTAAAAGCTCTGAGAGATCAGAGAGAGTGAGAGAGAAGGAGTGAGTATGAAGAATAAGAGGCCATGAATAGGCCATGATTTCTCTTGTAAATATTTTATTTCTTAATTAATTATTCTTATATTTTTGTGTGCATATGGTTGGTGTGATCTTCAGTTAGTTTTATAATTTTTAAAATCCTATTAAATGGAGATAAGGAATAGTAATTATTGAGTGAAAAATTATGTATGAATGGAGTTCGTAGAACACACGGATGTGTGAAATTTGCCGGACATTGAGTTTTTGATTTGGTTAATAGTTGAATTGCATTCTCATATGCACAACATTTGAAGATTGGGTGTATGATGTAGGAGCATTAAGACCCTCTTCATCTGTAAATATGGAATAAAAAGGGGGTTGTGATTATTTTAAATATTTTGTTATTTTTTAATAAAATAGGGAGTGCTTTTAGGCATAAAAGCAATGGATGTGGATCATTAAGGGATAAGGAAGCTTTTCTATATTAGAACAGGGAAAAAAATGGAATAAAGCCTCAAGATGCTTTTTGCCATATGTATGCATTGCATGTAGAGTCTTAGAGCTTTTAGTTGAGTGATTCTAGATCATGCTAAGTTTTATAAATTATGTAGCCTCAAAGGCATTGAGAATAGAGTGAGAGAGAATGAGTGAGTATGAAGAATAAGAAGCCATGAATAGGCCATGATTTCTCTTGTAAATAATTTATTTCTTAATTAATTATTTCAGTGATTTGTGTGCATATGTATTTGTCCTAGTAACTTTCAGAGCTTTTAACATTTATCAGGGATAATATGTTGGCTTTAATATGGATTGGAATTCGCTGAATGCTCTATTTGCCCACACCACATAGCGATTTAGTTGTTGGATGGTTTGAATTCTACGGTGATGGTTTGAAAGCTTTCATATGAGATTTAATAGTCTTATGATCATTGTGAACTAATCAAGTTTCCACGAGAGAGATTTTAAAAGATCCTGGTTTTGCAGGCCAGCCTTGCATCATTTACCCATTACACTTGTGACTTCAATAAATTCCTGGAGGATTTTAGAGAAATTAGACCAGAAAAATCCACTAGAAAAGCTTCCAAAAAATCACACTAAAAACAACTCCTTAAATTTTTGACATAGTAAAAAGATTATTAAAATAATTTAATTATAATGTTTGATTAATTTAATGTCATTATCATAATTTTTTATTTAAAATAGAAAATAAATAAAAGAAAGAATTAAGTGTATTATATTTTTCAATCAATATTGTTATTGTTTTGATTCAAATTGAGATTTTGAGTTTTTAATGTTTTAAATCTCCATCTATCATAATTTTTTCAAACAATTTTAATAACAAAAATATTAATAGCTTAATTATATTTCTTCACTAAATATAAAACAAAGTTTTAAGCGCAATATATATTTCCATCAATAATATATAACAAAGTAATTGTTGTTTTACTTTTTATACTTCTCTTATATGGTTTATTTTTGGTTTTCAATTGGTTTTGAAATTTTTAAATAGATATTATGAAGTTTATCAAAGTTTTAAAAAACACAAAAATTAAATTAAATATTTTGATTTTTTTTAATGTAAATTGTTTTTAAATTGGTTGATTACTATTTTTAATGTGGTTTAAATGAATCTAAGATATAAAAGATGATATTAAAAACAAATATATAAAAATATATCATGTAGATAATTGCCCACCAATAATATATTTAGCAAATTAAACTTTATAAGGTTAATTTTTGATATTTTAAATGTCATTACATTTGTGTTTTTATTGTTCATTTTTATCAAAAATAGAATGTCTAAACCACTATAAACTATATGAGTTAATCAACTATATAAAAACAATATTTTGATATCAATTTACTTTCAAAATTGACTTTATAAAAATAAACATATCTACAATAATTATAATATGTTTATATATACATCCAATAATATATAATAAATATGGTTTTTTTACAATATTTATATAAAAATAAAAATAAATTTAATCAGTATATCAATTACATTTATATACAAATAACATGAAATTTAAATATGTACACTTACCAAGAGTTGTTACTGACCACCATTATTTATAATTTCTTCAACACTTCAATAACTGGGAGAAAAAATGTATATATGTAGACTTAGTTACATAATTTTACTTAATATCAATAAGAAATCAGTAAAAAAATATTAATAATAAATTAAAATGGTTATCAATTCAAACAACAAATAACTATGTAAATTAAACAACTCCATTT
>APFE031564684.1:1274-12563 GCA_000404065.3 Pinus taeda
CCAAACTGCTATTTTTAGACATGTTATTTTTAGACATGCTATTTTTAGCAGGTCTATTTTTAGCACATTCTAAATTTAGCATTTCTTGTTGCACACTTTTCAACAAAAATGCCTCACAAATATATGCAAAAATACAATATATACAAACAAGCAATTGCTCAACTGGAACCTAGGCAAAATACTTCTTAAGGTAGAGCCCATTTCGGGGCTTCGCCAGCTTGTTCCCTTCAAAATCAACTAATTCATAAGACCCTTTTCCCAAAACTCGTTTTACTATAAAGGGACCATAGCACATAGACTTGAATTTGCCTGCACCTAAGGCATCTTTATCTTAGTCATAGACTAAGACAAGGTTGCCTTCAGAAAAGACCTGAGGACAGACAATTTATGATACTGAGTTTTAACCCTTTTCTTATGGGCCTCATTTATTATGGCAACATCTCGACACTACTCATCTAGATGTTCCAAATGAACGAGGTGTTTTTCGAGACTAGATGTCTCTGGAAGAAGTTCTATAGCTAGCTTCAGGGATGGAATTTCACATTCGATAGGAAAAATATATTCCAACCCATAAACTAATTGAAAAGGAGTAAAATCAATGGCAATCTTTACCGAGGTTCGGTATGCATAGAGAGCCGGGTACAACATGATGTGCCAATTGGAGCAATTTTTGTCAATTGCCTTTTGCAGAATAGTCTTAAGGGACTTATTCACAGCTTCGACTTTCCCATTGGCCTGAGGATAATATGGAGATGAATGCTCCTATCGAAAGCCCAACTTGAGATCCAATTCAGTCATCAGTTGATTCTGGAAGTGACTGCCATGGTCAGTGACAATCTCTCTCGGGATACCAAATCGTGAAATAACCTAGTTGAAGAGGAACAAGATTGTTGTTTCGTTGTCTTTTTTGTAAGTAGGCATGGCCTCAGCCCACTTCGTAAATTAGTCTATGGCCACAATGATGTAATTGTGACTTGCCACCGAGGGCGGATTACAAGTAGTGAATTCAACGCCCCACTTTGTAAATGGACTGGTAGTGATAACAAGAAAAAGTAGAGTTGGATGCATGCACATTTTTCGAGTATAGATTTAATAAGGGTGGCAATGTTTGACCGCTTCAATAAAATCTTTGAAAATTGAAGGCCAAAAGTAGCTGGCACACAAAATTTTATTGGTTGTTGCAAGCCCTGATAGATGACCACCACAAGCTCCACTGTGGAAATCATTAAGTACAAACATTGCTTCTTCCAAAGTTAAGCAATGCCTAAGGATTGAATCAACCCCTCTATGATATAATGTATCACCAACGATAACATAGTATTTAGCAAGGTGACGTAACTTTCGATGCTCATCTTTGGAGAAAGAAGGCATGAACTTTGAAGTCTGTAGATATATGACGATATCTCCATACCAGGGATCTTGTGAAGAAATGAGGAATAAATGTTTGTCGGGGGAATTTTCCTCATAAACAATGTCTTCCTCGCAAGGCAGCGCGAAAATTAATTCCGCAAAAACCAATGACTTCTTAGACTTGGCTGATAAGAACTCGAGATCAACAATCCATTGATTGTATTTGCCCCCAACCACTCGTCTACTAAGGACAAACTGAAAAGGATTGACAACCGCTAAGACGAACGATTCGCATAGCAGAATATAATGACGAAGCCGCTAGACAGCATGGACAGCTGCCAAGGCCAATTTCTCGATAGGAGAATAGTGTAGCCCAGGTCCTACTAAGCCTCGACTCAAGTAGTAGATTACATGCTCAGTGAGAGCATCATCCTTCTGAACCAGAACCACACCTATGGTTGATTCTGCTGTAGCGAGATACAAGAGGAAATCTCTGTCATAATCTGGTGGACTCAATAATGGAGCAGAGATTAATGCCTTCTTCAAGGCATCAAAAGATCATTACGTAAAGTCATCCCATAAAAATGGAACTCCTTTCTTGAGCAAACGCATAAATCCTTTGGTAATCTCGGCGTAATTTGCTATAAATATTTTCAAGAAATTTGCCTTTCCTTGGAGACATTGAAGTTGACGAATGGAAGACGGGGGAGGCAACTAAATTATTGCCTTTTCCTTGAAAGGATCTACTCAAATCCCTTCAGTTGATACGATTAATCCTAACAACCAACCAGATGTGATGGAAAAAACACACTTATTCAGATTCAAGCGAATTTTATAAAAACAACAATCTCTCAAAAACTAACCAAAGGTGGCTGGTATGATTGATTCTCTTTCGAGAACGAGCAGTTAAATCATCCAAGTATGCTTCGATAACATGTTTGATGTCATGGAAAGCATAAGACATGGCCCGCTGAAATGTAGCTCCAGAATTTTTAAGACCAAAAGGCATCTTCTTGTATGCAAACGTGCCCCAAGGACAAATAAAAGTTATCTTATGCTGGTCCTCTGGACAGATAATAATTTGATTGTAACCAGAGAATCCGTCCATGAACGAAAATTTTGATTACCTGCATATTCATCAACAATTTGATCAATAAAAAGCATGGGGTAATTGTCTTTTGGACAAGCTTTATTCAAATCCCTAAAGTCAATGCATACTCGGATCGTTCCTTGCTTTCCATCTACAGGGACTGGATTGGAAACCCACTTCATTAGAGGAATGGGGTATATGAAACCCGCCTTAAGCATAGTTTTAGATTCAGCTTTAATAACTGCTGCTTTCTGAGGATTGACTGGTCGAAGCTTCTGACGAATAGGTTTGGCATTTTCGTACGTCTTGATCTCATGCTGGACTATAAATGGATCAATTCCAGGCATTTCTTCATAAGACCAAGCAAACACATCTTGAAACTCTTTAAAGGGGTCAATGTAAATTTGAATCTATTCAGGGGTACAATCAACTTCGATGAAGACATTTTCTATAATGTTAGGATTCCTAGAGATGTTTATAGGTACATTTTTTTAGATAACCGACATATTATCTTTGACAAATAATTGTGTTGGAGCCAAAGGGTTTGAAACTGTACAAACATCGCTAGTAAGCAGATTGGAGAACCTAGATTTGACTACATCCAAAGGAGGAAGAAAATATGAATGATGATGTAAATCTTCCCACAGTCGATCTACACCCATCATTAATTCTAAAACTGCTTCTTCAGATGGTAAAACTGTATCTAAGCAATCCAGAGCAGAAGTAGAGTCAAGGGTCCAAGCTAGAGCCATATCACCATCTAACTCCTCCTCTGAAAAAGGAGTGGGATGTTTGTCTGTAGAGTTAATGATAGATTGATAGCTAAGTTCTACTATAGACATGGGAAATGCCATTCCACCAACCTGCTCTCCATCTAATGTGGTCGTAGATGAAGGTAAGGTCCAAGGGTCTGAAAAATAATGAGTTCAAAAGAACTCTTTCTGTGAAGGCCCCTTGGAGGATGAAATTGCATTGATTATAGTTGTAGGAGGGGGAAGGTCAAATATACCCATCAAAGAAGAGTACATCCCAACTCCTAAATTCTCAATAGGTTGATGGGGGTTATCCACCAATGGAATAGTAGAATCTAAAGTTGCACGAGAGTCACCTAGAGAATAATCTAATTGATCAATTTTAACAATTCTCCCCTCATGAGGAAAAAGAGGATGCGGAATAAAGATGAAACTATGGCATCCATCTCATAAATCCAATTCCTTCCTAAGAGGAGGTTGTAATCCAGGTTGGCATCAATGATTTCTACCTCAATATTAACGACCTTTCCTCCAATACATATAGGAAAGGCTGAGATAATTCTGTGTGGCCTATGAGAATGTCCATCAAATGTTGTCAAGAGAGTCAGTGAAGGAACAATTGAAGGTGATCCAATGGCCTTCCAACATGACATAGACATTATGCATGTGGAAGCTCCCTCATCTATAACTGTCCGAAAAATTTTGATTTTTCAGTAAGTGGACTTTATCTAGAAAGCCATATGGTGAGGAAGTCTTTTTTTGACATTTAGCATATCAAATGTGAGCGAATTCTTTGGATCCGCTGCCTCGATTTCTGAAAGCAAAGCACTTCTCTAAGCAGGACACGACTGGAGTACCTCCATTGTAGACATAGCACAAGGACTTTGAGCCAGATCTTCTATAATAGAGTAGTTTTGGGCTGCCCTAGCATTAGGGTTAATAGTCGAGTGCTTTGCAGAACCTTTCAATATCCGAGGTATAGACTCAGCAGAGGGTCACTCAATATGAAGTGGGTCTGTGGTTTCAAGAATAGATTTAGCCTTAGATGTTTCTGTTTCACCATAATCGCATTCTCATGTAGTAACGTCAAAATGAGAGTTCATCATATAAACATTTGAGGAATTTTCCCCTTCCCGGTTGCCCCCTACGGAGGTAGCAGCGTTCGAGTTCGCGCCAGCAAGTAATTATTGCCCTTGGGAAAAAGGGTTAGTCAGGACAGCTTGGGAGCTAGAGGACCCTTGCTACACTAACAAGCACTAAGCATCTTGAATCTTGGGGCAAAGGTGAGTCAAATGATCTCCATTGCATAACTTACATGGAAATTTAACCTTTTTCTTGGACTCCTTTCTACCCTCACTGGCACCATTGTTGGGCTTGTTCGCATTACCCTTCCCTTCCTGGTTCTTCTTCTTACCGCATCCCTTCCTCTTCCCTTCGAATTGTTGATTTCCTTCGGGGTTAAAGTCCTGGATGGCATTTATAGAGGTAGGTTGGGAAGGCAAAGGTGTAGATGGTGTTGTCTGCTTAGAAGAAGCAGTTTGTAGAGACAACCGCTGCAATTGGTTCAAAAGGTTCACCGTATTTGCATCAATTGATCCAACTATACAATCGGCATGATGGCTTGGCTTTGGTTTGGCTAAATCAACTTTAGATCTAGGAGTGTCAGGTAGAATTTTCTGAAGAGTCCCAGACTGAGAATATATCAGTTCTAATTGTTGGGCTAGAAAAATAGTCTGCTCTTCGGAATAATCACCGAAAAGAGAAACATCCTTTGAGATCTCAGGTTGTAATGATTTGAGAAACCATTCAAGACGAAACTCTGGTGGAATTTCGGCTTTTATAAGCCTCTTTCTCCTTCTCCATTCCTGGATATGATCCGAAATGTGAGTTGTCGTGTCTTGATGAAAGTTGGCCAGAAGCTCAATTACGGCTTCATGGCGGATAAGCAACTGAAAATGGTTTAAGAAACTATTAGCCAAATCACCAAAAGAATTATAGGTGCCCCCTGGCAACTCTATATACCATTTGGTTGCATTTCCGATTAGGGTGTGTTGAAATAACCTCAACCTGATCGAATCATCTATCAGGGAGTTCATGAGCACCATAAGTGAAATGTGGTCACATGGTCTCCCGGGTCTTCACCACTCTTCCCTTCGAACTTTGGAATATCTGATGGAAGTTTAGTTGGGACCGGAGGCCAAGCCAGATTGTACCTAATTGGATCATTCGTTAATTTAGTTAAGTCTGGCAAATTAAGTGTGGCCAAAAAAGGAAGTCATGGAGGACCTTGGGAATTCCATCTAGAGCGGGCGGGGTTCCCAAAGGTCTGAAAAGAATGATTTGGATTTTGAAAGGCATCAGGTTTCCCAAAGTAACACATAGAGCCTATTGAACCAAAAGGTGATCCTTGTGGTCCAGAAAAATTTGGAGTTTGACCAACTCCTGCCGAAAATCCTCCGTAACCAGTGAAGTTACCCACTAATGAAGTATTGAAAGGAGCTGACAGCCCCTGATAAGGGTTCAATGTGTTAGCAAAGGGTGAAAAATTTGAAATGAATTAGCCAAAGAATACGACACATTCCCTTATTGGCCCAAAAAATGATTCCTAGCTCCTATCCCACTAACCGCAAGGTTTTTCCAACTCTGGAAGGGGTTACTACCTTGACTTGTAAAAGGAAAAGGCATTGACCCTACTGTCGGATTGGAACGTGGTATATGACCACTTCCAAATGGGAAACCATGAAAATAAGTTGATCCACTCATCATGGATGCAGAGGCAATTGATGGTATATTCAAAGGAACCGAAGCAATACCTTGAGAGGGCACTCCAAAAAAGGAAAAATCCAAAACTGGATGCAGTAGCTTGAGAACTTCCACTCATCGACAGAATGGAAGTAGACCCAAATATAGTCGTGTTGGGAGTGTTAGAAGGGATGGAAATAGTTCCTCCCCCTTGTACAGATATGGGATTCCACATGCTCGCAACACTCGTCGTGGATGCCATGCTTCCAGCAGTGGTCTTCGAAGGGATAGATGTATGTAAACCTAGGCTCGAAGGCCTATGAGTCGGAGTTCCAATGTATAAAAAAACATCTGGATGATCAGGAGGGAGAGGAGAATTCAGAGCTGCAACTGTCTCTGAAATCTCTTCTACTTCAATACTATCTTCTGACTAGAAGAGCACTCGAGAAAGAACTGGTGTGTTCCTCTCTAACTATGTGCTGGTACCAGGTCTATCTTGTGAACTAATGCCCCAAGCGAAGGGTCAATCTCCGATGTGCTTGTTGCCACTGATTGGAAACCACTGGCATAATCGCTCCTATGCCTTCTAGGAAAAGGCTTCAGACTCGTAGGTGAAAGCCCAAAAAGTCTCTGAAACTGTTGAGACGGTCGGTTAGCCACCTTGAATTATTTAAAAGATCTACTTAAAGACTCAAGAAGATTATAAAGCTAGACCAACTAGGAGCACAAAACACTCACTAAAATGCCCGTAAAGATATAAACAATCAAAAAACTCCCAAGTATTTTTGCTCCGGGTGATTAGGACCGGACACCAAAATACAAGAAAGTTAATAATAAGGGACTTTCGAAAATAGACTGGGGAAATTACGCCCCAGGCCTACTAGCGAAGGTATCAAAGGTAGTTACCCTGACCTCCAGACAACAACCTTTGCTAGCGCAAACCCCCAAGCTTCGCAAGGGTGCCCTCCAGAAGTGTTGTTGAATGTGATACAACGTAACCCTCAAGTGCCACGGGATTCCCCTCCACAACCACCTATGTGGTTCCTAGGATAGGCAACTATGGTCACCAACTCGTATCATAAGCCGGGTGGAACAGTCATGAGGTAGGATTTGACAAGTAAGAGAGGGGGTATCTCTCGTCCTTATCTTCACTAACCCTCGTGCTTTACTCCTAGTCACGGAGCTTTCCCGGTCTCCCTAACACTATTGGATTTCGTTCATTAATCAAACTTCTATATTTTACAATTTAGAGCGGCCTTGGAGAGTTAACTCTCCTCTCTCCTAATCCAAGGCCCTAATAAACCTAAACTTCTTGGTGTATTCTGATGACAATACAAAATTTCTAGTTTATTTTAATTAAGCGCTTGATTTTAATGGTTGTTCTTTTAAATCAGGGGTGTAGATGGAAATGAAACCAATGGTGTTTGTATGACGCAAAAGAAATCAATGAAAAACTAACTACATGAATGCAATCATTTGTTCTTCGATGAAAAGAGATCTCTACATGGGTTCTACGAAACTTCTATGAAGCAAAAAAAAAATTCTTTTCTTTTCTTAAAACACACTTCACACATAGAAAAACTAAAAGGACTATTGATGCTTTAATAATGCAAACTACCCTAATGCAAGGTGTAATGACGATGCAAGATCCTAAATTACTCTAAAAAAGAATGAAAGTGATTGTTTATAACTATTAATATGCCAAATTAAGTGTTGAAAAGAATACAAAATTCTCTCCAAACAATAAGGACAAATCCCAAAAGATCACAATTCACTTTCACAAATCAAAAGAAACCAAAATCAAACTTGGCAAAAGAAAAAAAAAAAAAAAAATAAAATAAAATAAAATAAAATTTAAGATCTTTTATTTTTCAAGAAACAACCAAAACAACCTTTTGAAAGCACTCTAAATGCCACTAAGACTCAAAGACCGAAAAAAAGAGCACAAGGAGTCTTTGCAAGTTACAAATTCGACAACGAATGAAAACTTGAACAAAAGGCTTCAACTTGTACTAAACGACCCAAACAGTAGCAAAGAGCTTGACAAACTGACCAAGAAGTCAGGGAAGAAATACTTTCAAATTCGTCAAAAAAGATTTTCAAAAAGCAAGAAAAGCTATAAGGCCACAAAATGACGGAAAGCAAAGCAAGTAGATAAAAAACCGATCTTAACACTGAGATTGAAAACAATTTCCCGTTCTAGAGGACCAGAACAATCAAGAACTTCTAAACAAAGTCTTGTGTGCCAAAACACCAATTACAAGCTCGCACAAAAAGGAAAACCTAGGCCAAATCTTTTCAATGAGGAAGAGACGTCAAAACAGTAAGTTTGCAGAATAATAAAATACTTGAGACAGAAATTGACCACTCAGAGACTAAATAGACCAGGCAACAAATCTTTCTAGGAAGAGAGATTTGAAAAACAATAAAAAAAATGGTATTCGCCACTGTGTTCAAGCACAGAGGCGTGTACACGCGCTTTTGATAAAGGAAACTCACGTATACGTGGGTTCACTTCACATAAACATGTGTGTGTACGCTACTGTAAATAAACCGAAGTGCATATGCAAATATTTGCAAGAGAAATAAAAAACAAAGCCATATCAAAAAGATCAGACTTAAGGTCTGAGACTCTACTAGACCAAGTAAGATTGCAACAGCAAGCAAACCAAAGATTGAGCCCTGATTGACACTGAACAACCAAAACTAGGAATAACAAGATTGTTATCCCTAGTGGAGTCGCCAATTTTGTTTTGAGAATAAATACCTTAGGGCTTTGAGTTAGAACCCCAACAGAGCAAGAGCAAACTACAGGAAGAAACACTCATACAACTCAGGCAAAATGCTTATATAAACAAACTATGTGAGAGCGACCATACTTGGATGTCCTTCATTTGGGTAGATCTGCAGGGTTCAGACCCTATGCAACTCTTGATGTTCTCCAAACCTGAAAATTATTCAATTCAAATATACATAGTATTATATAGATAAAGAATTTTAATTGAACTAACTTTATATCATATAATCAAATGATTAGTTATACATCAAAATAACATTCATATATGAATTACAACAGTATTTGATGCATAAACACAGTTAATCTCGGAAATAAGACAATGCTTCTTTTTATTGTAGAAAGATATAACTAACAAGGAGAGAATTCACCTGAGTCTTCTTCTTCCAGCTCCAAGCAGAACCGTCCTCCAGATCCGTCTAGTCCTAGTCTTCAACAGCCTCCTTCCATAACCAATACCATGATATCTCAAGCAAGAGGGATAATATCAACAATCAAGGAAACAAGTGTTTCCTAAAACTTGGGGAAGTGCATGAAGCACAGGGATACTTCTGACTCAGTCAGGGATAATCTCAGTATAATAAATCTATCTCTTCTTCTCCTTAAGGCCTTCCCATAGAAGTCTATTTATATTTCTCCCAATTAGTGTTTTAGTTGGGAAATAGTTGGGCCAAGGGCAATAGGAGGTAATCAACAAGTAAAAATTGTGAACTCCACCCATAATTAACGAAATTTAATTTTGTTTAAGTGTTTGAGCACATATAGATGGGTTGGGTATTGACTAACCCATGTGTACACACTTTTATCTCAGGGAAAGTACAAGGAATAAAACATTGTTTTTAAAATATTTTGACCAAGACTGGAAGGAGGGGTTTCCCTAGGCCATTAACCAAGCATCACAAATACCAAGGGTGGTAAATGGTGCTATAGCAGCATCACAAGCAAAATACCATCAAACCAATATGCATAATATATGCCACCTACATTTCAACTCATATAGGTAGCATATAATCCATGCATAATAAAAAACATAATAGCATGGGATGCATACCCAACTCCTCCAAGAAAACATGATGCCATCGAAATATTGTAAGCATATAAAGTGCTCCCCCCTCAACATGTGCCATCATTCTCCCTTATCACACCTTAGCAAGGAGAGCATTAGTAGAAAAAATCCATCATCAACAAATCATAAACAAAGAGATAAGAATCAATATCATCACAAACTAACTGCATGCGAGAATAAGATATGACATATACTCCCCTTGATCCTATGAAGGCCTCACACCCATTTTGCAGTCTAAAAGATCTATCATTCAAGAGCATACTGCAATATGTGTTGGTCTTTTATACTCTGAATCTGAAGATGAAGAGTACTTCATTGATCTACTTTCTTTGCTTATTCTTCCCTTCAATGCATAAACATTGTCTGGTGTCTTAACTCCTTTAGCAATTACCCTCTTTGATCCTTCTTTCCTGATGAAGCAACCTTTGGAGTTGAAGACCACTTCCTTACCTCCATCCACCATTTGGTTCGCACTTGGAATATTATTCTTAATACCCTCAATGAGCCATACATCTTTAGCATTGGTCCTCTTTTCACCAAGGTTGGCCTTTCCACTTCCCAACACTCTTGTTGGTTCACGTCTTTAAAAAAAACATGACCACTTTTGAATTTCTTCAAGAAGTGGAATTTTATCCTATCTCCTGACATGTGATGTGAATATCGGCTATCAATATACCATTTATCACACTCATCACGTGACCAAAGAGCAATACCAAACTTTCCTAATTGTTCCTCATTTTTCTTCCGCATAGCTCTTGATTGGTTTCTTTGTTGTGCATGCTTCTTTGGATGTTGCGTTTGTACTGAAGGTCTCATGGATCTAGGAATATATAAATCCTTAGCCATGTGTCCAAAGTTGTAACATTCTACAGGACCAAGATAGAAACCAAGGGATCTGATCTTTTGTTCCTCGTACCATATTTCTAACTTCTTGTACTAGACTTGTAATCAATCGCCTTATGGCCAAAACGGTTACAAGCATAAATCAAACCATTAAACAAACTTGTTACTCGAAAGAGGATCCCATTCTTTGCTATCCAAATTGTTGCATAAATGTATACAATTTGCTCCTACAATAGTCTGCCACATGTCAAAACCGGTGATAATTGAAACACTCAATCTCGTTCCTCAAGGGAGCAAATGAATTTTGATTTCTCCTTTCAACTCTGCTACTATCAACTCTAGAAGCGTATGATATTATTGGCATAAAAGTTCCTGTAATAGGCCAGGTGAAAATTCCATGTAATAAAAGTTAAAAATAATGACCATGGTTGATGGGACACTTATTCCAAGCTGAGTGTTGGACAAGGCATCCTAGGGGGTGTTCATTTGGTTGTTTATGGCTAAGGAAATTGGAAAAAGAAATGGCTAAGGTTTTGGAAAGGCAAAATGGAATTTTTGGCACATTTATTTATGAAAATAATGGAAATTAGGAGAAAAGGGAGGTGAAAGGTCACAGGTTGCATGTGAGGAGGAAAATGAAGGAAAATAATGG
>APFE031564684.1:12686-28610 GCA_000404065.3 Pinus taeda
GAAAATAATGGAAAATGAAGAAAATAGAGACCTCATTCATAAAAAGGCTTTTGAGGATCAGTTGGTAACCTTTTGTCAATTGAGTTTTGGAGCTCTCTCATTATTTCTCTCTCTCTCTCTCTCTCTCTCTCTCTCTCTTGGACACTTAGAGTTTCTTGGAGCACTTTGGCATTAGAGCAAGAAAGGCAAAGAAGGTAAGAGGAAGAAAAGATCAAGCAGGGAAAGCTAGGATCAAGCAGCTACAACAAGCTTCATTGCAAGTATCAACTTGCATGTGTATCTTCCTTGCTATATTTGGCATGCATGGGATTACATGTGGTTATTTTATATCATGGCATGGGTTTTTCTAGGTGTGACAATGTTCTTCAGCCTAACCTTGTCATTTCATGTTAGCTTTGATGAGATGGGTTCTCATATTCGGTTTATGTGGGATGGTCGAAAGGATTTGAAGCTGAGTGGGATGGATATCCAAAATGAAAAATACATGGCCTAGTGGTCCTTGAACTCGACTGTGGATCACAGTAAATCCACTGGCCCAGTAACTCCTAAGCCAGATTGTGCATTATGGTAAATCCAGGATTGTGTGCCTCATTGGGCCTAGGAATCCTTGACGGTGAATGGCAGGATATACGATAAAGCCAAGAGGTGGATTTCTCTTCGTTGGGTCTAGTAGTCCCAGGATGGGATGTATGGTAAAGCCTGAAGATTGTGTCTCAGTGTAGGCCTTAGTGATCCCTTGATCGGACTATGGATTGCGGTAAAGCCTAAGAGACTAGGAGGCACTCAAATTCCTCATGGTTTAGGTGGAGCACTACAGTGGCATCCATGCTTATTTGGTGGTTTTGGTGTGTTCTATGAGTCCAACATTCATGCTTGGAATATGGAACGGGGGTGATTGGCTGAAGAGAGACTTGGCTCAGCCAATCTATGGTTAGGTACAATGTGGTAGCCCCATCTTTGGTTGGCTTATTGCATCATCAATGAAAGGTTATTTCTCTTTGTATTTCTAAGAGTATTTTGATGGATTATATGTGGTCTATATGGTTGTACTTTCATGAGTATTTATGTTGTTATTATGTTGGTTATATGTGTATTTTATGGCACCAGCTATGTATGGCTCTCATCATGTTTTTACTTGTAAATGAATGGATAATGTATCTATGGCCTAATAGATGATAATGAAGCAAATGAAATGAGGAAACAATGGTTCATAAGATTCTCAGATAAGTATGAGATCCCTACGCTTAATTATATTGTTTACACCTGTAGATTACATGTTGATGATATGTTTGATGAAATGTCTGTCATGGCTAGTAGGGGTTTAATTAAGGTCTTGTTTAACTTATTTCTTTTGCATCATTGTTTCCTTGTTCTTTCATTGATCTTAAGCTATCATTCCAGTTTGGGCTCTGGGCCTGAAAAAGTGGCTCAAATCCCAGGTTCGCTGGCACATAACTTGGAAATTGGGTCTCTGGACGCTGGCAGGAAAGCCTATGAGAGCGACATTGGGTTTATGGATGCTCTCTTACCTATAGCATGAGAGTGGCTAAGGTCTAAGATGTCCAAAACACTAGTCGGACCCAGGGACAGGATGTCTGAGTGGCAAACATGTCTCCTGAGGGTTTTGTTGTTGATGTGGATAGGTTGGTTGATGTGTTCTATCAATTCCACTTCCTTAAGGTCGCATAGGAAGTCAAATCCAATCACAGTAGCCTCTCGTCGCATGTTTACCCAGTTGGCTAGGTTACTTGGGTAGATGTGGGAGGAGGGTCTTACAGAGTGGTATCAAAGCATGGTTCACCCCTCTAACTAGATGGGCAGTGTGTTGGTCACGCATGCATCTCAGTTGCATGTGTGTCCCTTACATTTGCATTCCATGTGCTTGATGATTGATTATGGTTGAAGTAAGGTTGTCATGGAGAACTTGATGTTGAGTTTGTGGGATGCATCATCATGAGTATATGATTGGTTACATATTTTTATATGTCACTTACATGTTGATTTTATGTCACATACTTACATCCTTGTATGTTAGGCTACATTCTTGTAGGTTTGATTACATGTATCAGTCTTGTAGGTTGATTACAAGAATTGATCACTTACGCTCGACTACATGCGTCTTTGCATATGTGTAGTTGATTTGTCATTGCTTATGCATGTTGATGGTTGCATGTGGAAATGTTTAGAATGGAGTAATGGTTTTTGTCATGAATGAGATCACAGCATGCATTGTTGATATGGCCTTTCCTTGATGCCTAGACCCTAGCTAGAATGATGTTTATGCGTTGACGCACTTAATTTTTATATGTGTATATGCTATTATGATTATGTTATACATGTATCATGTTGGTTTGATGATATCACAGATGAAGTATCCTCCCCAAACTATACTAAGGTAAGTTGATTTATTGTGATTTGGTTTATCTGACATATTATGCATTGTAAGAAAGAGATCAAATGGCTAGGAAGGTGGTAGACTACATAGAATCTCCCTATGCATTAAATGAACAGTATGGTGTGGGGCACTCTTCTGATTTAGCATATACACTGAGAAGATTGAAGGAAGAGATAAGGAGTTGTAAGGTAGATAATGATTGGATCATACAGGCATAATAGAAACAAGTAGAGGTTCATGCAATAATTCTTCATAGTTTGTCAGAATTACAGTGACAAGGGCCACTTTGGATCAACCATGGACATGATAATATAACTAATAGGGCATATGGCAGTAGGTCGCCTGGTAGACACAAATCAGATAGGCCTGATACAGTTAGAGATGGTAGGTTGTTGGACACTCCAGATAGAAGGGGTGATGAGCACAAGTACTATTTTAGTTCTGGTTCTGATAGACATCATGATCGTCATCATTATCGTCCTTACAGGAGGAATGATAGGGGATACTTGCTGGATGAATTCAAGGAAGAAGAACCACCTACTTTTGATGGAGATGTGAAGAAGTCGGAAGATGCAGAGGCTTGGATACTTGGGATGAAAAAATTCTTTAAAGTGCCTAAGTACACAAATAACATAAAAGCCATAATAGTTATCTTCATCTTGAAAGGTAAAGCAGACATATGGTGGGAAGATGTTAAGCAGGTTAGAGACATTAGGATAGATGAGTTGAGTTGGTGGGAGTTCAAGAGGCTTTTCAGGAAGAAGTACTTGTCAAAGAGGTACTATGATAGTAAGGCCAAAATATTCTATGAGCTAAAGATTGGGTCAATGAAACATGAAGAGTACACGACCAAGTTTCTAGAGGTATTGAGGTATGTACCGTATCTTACAGATGAGAAGGCTAAAGTTCAAAGATCTTTTAGTGGTTTTCCATTAGAATTTGGAGATCGTATTGAGTATGATGAGCCTCGGTCACTTGAGGAAGTCATTGGTAAATTGAATCATTTCTATGAATAGTCAAAGCGTAAGAATGAATATAATCAAGGATGCAAAGGGAAGGACAAAGGTAAAGGTAAATGGAAGCCTAAGAGAACAAATCCTCATAACGGAGATGGGAAAGAAAATATGGCACCACAAAAGAAATCCAATGCAACTAGACAGGGACATGGGTCGCAACAGCAGCATAGAGGTGAGAGCACTAGTCAGTTGGAGTGTTGGAGTGTTGGACATGTGGAGAGGACAACCTTAGGAGATATTGTCTACAACATCAAGGTGGTGGGCCTAAGATATACAGTGCACATGAGCCATAGACTGTTGGGTATGTTGGGCAAATCTTTCCTCGTATTTATGTTGTAGTGGACAACATACAGGAAAAACACCAAGCATCTATCATTGAGATGGACGGTAAGCTTTGTAATTAATTCATTTCTATTTTATTGACCCTGGATCTAATTATAGCTACGTTAGTCCTAACTTGGTGGATAAGTGTGGTTTGAGTAAAGAATTACATGCAGGGTCTTGGTTAGTGCAATTGGCTACAGGTACCAAGAAGTGAGTGCATCATTGGGTAAGAGCTTGTGCATTTGATTTGATTGGTATGCCTACTACAACACATCTAAATGTGTTAACGTTGGGATCATACAGTATCTTGTTGGGCATGGATTGGTTGTATCTTCATAGAACCAAGGTAGATTGTTACGACAAAGGCATTGAGTGCATTGACGATAATGAGGAACCAAGAGTCTTGCAGAGCAAGAAGAAAGCCACATCAGTTAGGATGGTGACAGCTATGCAAGCAAACCGTAGCTACAAGAAAGATTATGTGTTATTTGTAGTCCACATTTCTAGTGATAAGGTTAAGGAGGTTGAGGATGCATGTGTGTTGAGAAAGTACCCAATTTTGCAGTAGTTTCAGGATGTATTTCCTAAGGAAATTTTAGTACAACTTATCATCCTCAGACAGAGAGGATCAACAAGATATTGGAGGACATGTTGAGGATGTAAGTGATGCATCAACAACGGAAGTGGGAAGAGTATCTCCCCATGGTAGAGTTCGCATACAACAACGATTATCAAGAGTCATTGAGGATGAGTCATTTTGAGGCATTGTATGGGCGGAGTTGTAACACTCCTATCAGTTGGAGTGATCCAGTTAATAGGGTAATTATCAGACCAGATATGTTGGTAGACATGGAATAGGAAATATAGGTGATCAAGAAAAATTTAAAGGTGGCACAGGATAAGCAGTAGAGTTATGTAGATCGGAACATGTTGTTCAAGGAGTTCCAGGTTGGGGAACAGGTGTAATTAAGCATCAAACCAAAGAAGAGCTCCTTGCGGATTGGATATTGTGCCAAGCTAACACCCTGGTTTTGTGGGCCCTTCAATATCATTGAGATGATTGGGCCAGTGGCCTATCAACTTGCACTGCCTCCGACATTGAAAGTCCATGATGTTTTTCATGTGTCATTGCTTAAGAAGTATATTAAAGATGTTGATCATGTGATTGACTAATCTGTATTGCATGTGGAACTAGATCGAGAATTCTAGCTGAAGCCTCAGTGTATATTGCAAAAAATTGTGCTCATGCTCCGAAATAGAGCAATCGAGAAATTTAAAGTGCAATGGAAGCACTTTGGGCCCGATGAATCTACATGGGATATGGTAAATTAGATGTGGGCTATGTATCCTTCCTTGTTTTCTGGTTGAGGCAAAGCAGTTTTGAGATGGTGTTTTGGTATATGCTTTAATAAGGTGTTTGACATATGCTTTGATATGGTATTTTGGTATATGTTTTAATATGGTGTTTTGGTATATGTTTTGATATGATATCTTGGTATATCTTTTGGTTATATTGCTATATGTACATATGTATATGGATGTAAATACCACCATGAGATATGTTATAAATCTCCACTAAGAGGTATGGGTGTTATGTCATTATGATTATGTTGTCATGTTACTATGTTATCATGATGTCATGTGGGTTGGCACTCAGCAGGATGATCATTGTAAATTCTGCATTGACCTATGTTATAATTCTCCATGAGCAGTATGTCTTCTTTCCAGTGGTTTTCTAAGGTACATGTGTGATTGAACACCAAGAAGGATGTCCCCCAAGTGGGAGGGTTCTGTAACAACCCTGGTGAAAATTCCATGTAATAAAAGTTAAAAATAATAACCACGATTGGTCGGACACTTATTCCAAGCTTAATGTTGGGCAAGACATCCTAGGGGGTGTTCATTTAATTGTTTAGGGCTAAGGAAATTGGCAAATGAAATGGCTAATGCTTTGGAAAGGAAAAATGGCATTTTTGGCACATTTATTTATGAAAATAATGGAAATTAGGAGAAAAGGGAGGTGAAAGGTCAAAGGTTGCATGTGAGGAGGAAAATGAAGGAAAATAATGGAAAATGAAGAAAATAGAGGCCTCATTCATAAAAATTCTTCTGAGGATTAGTTGGTAACCTTTTGTCAGTTGATTTTTGGAGCTCTCTCATTACTCTCTCTCTCTCTCTCACACACACACACACACACACAGTCTTGGACACTTAGATTTTCTTGGAGCACTTTGGCATTGGAGCAAGAAAGGCATAGAAGGTAAGAGGAAGCAAATATCAAGCAGGGAAAGGCAGGATCAAGCAGCTACAATAGGCTTTTCAGGTACCAATATGCATGTGTATCTTCCTTGCTATATTTGGCATGCATTGGATTGTATGTGGTTCTTTTCTAACATGGCATGGGTTTTTCTAGGTGTGACAATGTTCTTCAGCCTAGCCTTGCCATTTCCTGTTAGCTTTGATGAGATGGGTTCTTATATTCGGTTTATGTGGGATGGTCGGATGGATTCGAAGTTTAGTGGGGTGGATCTTTGAAATGAAAAATGCATGGCCTAGTGGTCCTTGAATTGGAATGTGGATCACGATAAAGCCACTGGCCTAGTAACTCGTCAGCCGAACTGTGGGTTACATTAAAGCCAAGATTATGTGCCTCGATGGGCCTAGGAATCCTTACCGATGAATGGCAGGATATATGGTAAAGCCAAGAGGTGGATTTATCTCCATTAGACCTAGTTGTCCCAAGATAGGATGTACGATAAAGCCTAGAGATTTTGTCTCAGTGTAGGGCCTAATGGTCCCTAGATCAAACTGTGGATTGCAGTATAGCCTGAAAGACTAGGAGGCACTCAAATTCCTCATGGTGTAGGTGGAGAAATCTGGTGGCATCCATGCTTATTTGGTGTTTTTGGTGTGTTCAATGAGTCCCACATTCATGCTTGGAATATGACACGGGGGCGATTGGCTAAAGAGAGGCTTGGCTCAGCCAATCTATGGTTGAGTGGAACGTGGTAGTCCCATCTCCGGTTGGCTTATTGCATCATTAATAAAAATTTATTTCTCCTTGTATTTACAAGAGTATTTTGATGGATTATGTGTGGCCTATATGGTTGTACTTTCATGAGTATTTATATTGTTATTATGTTGGTTATATGTGTATTTTATGATAACAACTTTGTATGGATCTCAACATGTTTTTACTTGTAAATGAATGGATATTGTATCTATGGTGTAATATATTATAATGCAGAAAATGACATGAGGGAACATTGGTTCATAGCAATTCTTAGATAAGTATGAGACCCCTACACATAATTATGTTGTTTACACTTGTAGGTTACATGTTGATGATATGTTTGACGCAATGCTTGTCATGGCTAGTAGAGGTCTGATTAAGGTCTTGTTTAACCTATTGCTTTTGCATCATTGTTTCCATTCTCTTTGACTGATCTTAAGCTATAATTCCATTCTAGGCAGTGACCTTGTCTTTGGAAAAACTATCTCAAATCCCGAGGTCACTGGCACAGAACTGGTAAATTGGGTCTCTGGACGCTGGCAAGTAATATTGTGAAAGCGACTTTGGGTTTTTGGACGCTCTCTTGCCTATAGCATGAGAGCGACTGATGCCTAAGATGTCCAGAACATCAGTGGGACCTAGGGACAGGATGTTTGAGTGGCTGACATGTCTCCTGAGGGTTCTGTTGTTGATGTGGATAGGTTGGTTGTTGTGTTACATCGATTCCACTTCCTTAAGGTCACATAGGAGGTCCAATCCAATCATAGTAGCCTCTCGTTGTATTTTTACTCGATTGGCATCATTACTTGGGTAGATGTGGGAGGAGGGTGTTATGGCTCCTTTCAAATTTCTATTTTGTTGCTGATGAATTCACTACCTCTTTCTCCAACATTGTCATGGTTGTTCACAATTTTCGTTGTAGGATTTTTTCCTACATCCAAACTTGCATCTCCTCTTTCAAGGTTAGAGTTAGATTTTATTTCTGCTATGTTGCTCTTAAGTTTTTCAATTTGTTGGTCTTTCTCTTCTATTTGGTTTCTCAATTTATCTACTACATTTTCGAGTGCTTCAACATAATCTTTCTTTTTGTTTTTTCTTTCTGCACATTACTTCTTCATTTCTCTTTGAATCCTCCAGCTAGGTTCTCAAGGTAGTGAGCTCCTCCTTGAGATTTTTCTCCTTCTCATCACAAATTTGCAGCAATTTTGTATGGTTTATACATGCAGTTGTTAGTTTTTCCACTTGAGAAACTAATTCTTTGATCACAACCATTGTCGATTCATATCCAGCCTTAACAATAGAAATATCCTTCTTATCTTCACTAAGTGGCTCTATAGAATCATCAAAATCATAATTCAAAAATTACTTCAAGATATTACCTTGTGAGACATATGCTTTGGCTGAGATTTTACAATTTGTAGTTTCTTTTGCAATGGAATAATTTTCTTCCTTCTTCAAATTCTTTTCCTTTCGAGACATCCTCTTCTTGCTTCTGGCCATGATCCATGATCTACTCTCCAAGTGGTCAAGCTTCACTGAAGAGAACCATCTCCGATACCAATTGTTGGAAACAATGATCACTACTGGAGGGGGTGGGGGTGAATCAGTAGTGATGATGGCATTTATACCAATTTTAAATATTTTTTCATAATCTCAAATATCCATGCACATTCAAAACATTAGCTCATCAAAACAATTAAGTAGCAATAAACTCAAAACATAATAAGCACGAGGAATATCAACACGAGAATGCACACACAAGAAGACAATTTTTTTTCTAGTGGAAACCCTTTCCAGATAAAACCACCCTGATGTTGTTGCACTACTCAATTCTTTTATTAATATGTTGAACAAATTTTACATGTATTATCTTACACCCATAAGCCAGAAGACTTGGCTTCCTCTACAGTATGTTGGCATCTATCAATTCAGAATTCTATTTCTCTTACTGATCTACAAAAATGTATCTGCTGGAATCTGCTACAACCAGCGATCCTAGCCCAACTACCATTAGACTATCCAACTCCTATTGGATGGAGAGTTCTCTTCCTACTATTGAATCTGCTAGATCGCTGCCTATTCTAAAGCTTCCACACCTTCACTTCCTCCATGTGAACCACATTTCATAAATGTTTCATACTGGGTTCTCAATTTTCTCAACATGAGAAATGCAACAGCTCCATCGTTCTGCACATAAAATCTGAATCAAAAGTCTAACTGGAAGGAGGGAAATTCTTCACTTCTTCTCACACTAAAACACTACTCTCAAACGCACCAAAAGCTGTCAATTCTTCTCCACTTTGTAACACATAAAATATGAATTATGCACAAACATTCTCTACAATACAATGTGAGTATCTTCAACAATCTCTACTCACTCACAATACCCCCATAATATCATACCCTCACACCCCCACCATAACCAACCAAATAGACTCAATGCCTTCTTCTATTTATCAATTTTTTGTGTTGAGACACTTAGTAAATGTTACAGGTTGTGGATCACTCAACAATCCTTTTCACATGCTTTAGATTTGGTTGACATAGGATTTTTAACAAAATCAACCGCTAACATTACTATAACTTTGATATATTCAAACTTGATCAACTTCTAGAGGCTCCGCGAACTTTTACGACCATAAACTAAAAAGTTCCAAACAAGAATGTCGTCATAACATCAAAATTAACTGAGTAGCACGAGGAATACAGAGAAATTCTCATGAAAAAACTTAATCACTCCCACAACATAGGATCCATCTGAATGGAACTCCTTAGTCGCTCTCATGGGTCTGCCTGCCAGCGACTAGAGCTTTTCATTTGCTCCCATGACTCAACATCCATGTGACTAGGGTAGAGGAGGAGGGAAAACATCTTTCCTCAGCTCAAAAACTGCTCCACCTTCTTCCAAATCTTGACAAGTCTTAATAGGACCTCAGGAAGTCGTTGGCACATCTTCAACACTTCGCAAAATCACTACCAAAACACCAACATCATCATGAGTCAAACTAGGTTGAATAGGATGCCAACCAACAACCTGTTGTAGTAAACAACAACCACCAATTTTCTTTATTATTAAGACATAATAAATAATGGGGGACCCGTTGATTTTTTGTATGTTTCCATAAATCACTTTACCTTTTTTGAATAAAAGCACAAATGGACAAATTCCAATTGGGTTTGGGCGAGGGGACAAACAACTTTTCCATGCTTATCACCCTCAAACATCTACTGCACTTTGCATTAGCACATGATTTCACAACCATTCAGATTTTCGGGGATTCTAAAATCAGTATAAACTGGTTCAACAATACAAATCACTGTCATGCTCATTCACTTAGAAATATGTTGGATGAAGTTGTCATCTTCAAAGAAAATTTTAACACAATTTCATGTCAGCATATTTACAAGGAATATAACGAAAGTACTGACAGGCTTTCCAAGGAGGCCATGTTACTACCCCAAGGCCTGTGGATGATCACGAAACAGGAGGGTGTTGAATAATACCAATACTATCACCGCCCCTACATAGATCATGCATATCATAGGGTGGAAAAGCCCTAAATCACTGTTTTTGGATATTATTTTAAAAACAGTTGTCATTTTTTAAAATAATTATGTACATATATATATGGCTTATCAGACTGAATACCTCTGCGAGGTTATTTTTGTACAATTTTTGAATTACTACTTACAGGAAATGGTATCCGCCATAATTATGTACTGATATGTATTTACAACTAGCCATGGGCCAACAGCTGTGCATATGCCTTGGGCATCTACTATATGTAATTTTTCTACATAATGAAAGATTATGATTTTTCCTTTGGAAAAAAATGAAAGCACAAAAGGGAAATAAGTTTGTAAGCAGTCTTGAAATCATTTTAAAAAACTTAAGTTATCTCTTCATCGAAGCGAATGTTATCGGAGTCATTTTATCAGAGCCATTTCATAAAACGTTATGAGATTTTTATCTCCGATATTTGAATGCCCTGTGTTTCGAAAAGGTAATATTCCCGAGGTGAGATTCCCATGTGGTACACTAAAGCCTTGTTGTCAGGGCTTTTTATATCGTAATTTTTATTTATAAAACATTATGAAATTATTTATCCCTGAGGTCATACTTCCCGATGCTTTTCCTTTATATTTATAACTTTTATATTAGGTTAGTATATATCAGGACTTCAGATAGCGTAAGTAAAATCTAATTGAGCTTAAGAAAAAGGTTCCACCGAGAATGTTCTTATAACAAAAGGCCCTGTTTATCGGAGCTCTTACTTTCGGCACGTTATATCTCAGACCTTTCCATATTGGAGGGATACGATATCATAAGTCCAGTTTAAATTACTCTCCAATATTTCCACTCCAAAATATGTTGTGGTAATATTCACGTGGCTTCCCATCATTTCACTTAAAGGATTTAAATGTGATTTTACTAGTCTCAAAAGTATAAACGATTCACTTTTAAGCTTTTGTTTTCCCAATTCGTTCTAGAAAATATTTTTATTTTAAGTTCTATTTTATGCCAATGTGAGTTGTTGCTAAATAGTGTCTTTGTTAAGTTCTTGTGCGTGTCCCTTACAGGTGAACTCCGATTCTCGGCATTTTGAAGAGATGAAGAAAGTTGGAAAGGGAAAGAAAAAGGCTCCATAGCAACAGCCTATGGGTTTGTTTATGGAAGACATAGATGAGAAAAATCCAGGAGCGGGAATATTTTCCAAAATTGTATGCACTAGATATGTTGCGCTTTCCTCTTGGGAATCGATTTATCAGTATTTTGAAGAGGAAGGACCAAACATCACAAAAAGAACAATCGCAGCCGATGACAAGACCCTTGTCTCAGAAAATACTCCAAAAGACGTGGCCAACTCCTTTCTTCGTAGGATTACGTCTAGACCAAGAATAATGCCATATACATATATGGTTTGCTGGGTGGTCGAAAATCTAGATACCTCTGAGAGACACATACAAACATTGAAGGGAATGATGACTGGTCCTTTTTCCAACAAGGAATTGCAAAGTATTTATCATTTGCCTAATCTTCAATGTGTTTATAACAAGACGTATGTTGAAGCCTTTGTAAAGGAGCATGGACACTCGTCAAAACAAATTCGACAGTGGGGAAAATACCCTAATAAACATAAATATGAGGAAACCAGTAATTACTCAATTGATTCCCTTACTACTCCATTTTACCAAGTTGCAGTTATAATGTATCAGTTGCATTATATGCCTAATGTGTCAAAATTCCTAGACAGCTAGGTACCTTTAATGGATGGTGAGATAGAATGATTTATATTTGATTGGGCCATTATTTTGTCAAATAATTTAGCTACACACATCTTATCTTTCCGACATGCCAAAAATATTTCTGAAAATAAGATTCCTCCTTTCTACATGTCTGCCTATATCATGGATGCCTCGTGTTTTACAATGGATTTTCCTTCCATGGGATGGAAATGGACCATTCAAGATCTATAACCCATTCATATTTCTCATGATATCCTGTGGGAGTCTAAATACTATGAGAATTTTTACCATATTTGTAATAGAGTGATGCTTATGATTTATGAATTCATTTTTTAGTCTAAGCCACCTCAGATGTCTCAAGAAGCCATGCATGATCCTTGGAAGGTCGAAAATTTATTAGAGTTTATGGTAGCCTTTCATATGCTCATGTTTTGCCTCTGTTCATCCCAGACAAGCTAGTAAGTAGAGAGGTAGCCTATCAAACAATGGGTTATGGTATCTCTGTGACATTGAAGGAATCAAATAAAAGGATATGGCCTACTTTCCCTGTCAAATTTGGTATATTTGCATTGATGAATTATCGTCATGCTAAGAAATAGATTTAGCCATTCAGGTCATTAATTTACCTATTGTGCCTATTGTGCCCAACAGACAATATGATCCTAGTGCTGTGGTGAAGAATTTCACTGCCTCCCAGAATCTTCGATAATTTTTCCATGAGGAAGACAAGTTGGATGATTTATTTTCACAATCATTATCTTATGCATTAGTCCTAAAAAGAGAACAGGAACAATTGAATACATAGGATAAAATTCAGTTTGTATAGTACAGAGCTTCAAGGATAGCTAATTTTCGTCTAGATTTTCTACAATAAACCCTAGAGAATTCATCAGTTTCTAATGATTAGCGTGATAATTTTTCACAATCGGTGGTTTCTCCTCAGGATCAACCAAAGGTTATTATAAATTCCTCCACATCCTAGATAGAGGATTTGATTTTTAATCCTTAGTTAAATGAGGCATGGAAAGAGTTTAGTCAAACTCTTAAACCGAATACAATTTCTCAAACTACAACAACTTCACAGCAAGATGAAGTTCAGAATTATCCAAAGAATTTTGAGAAGAATACAAAGTCAAGGGAGACTTCTAATAAGTCTTCTGTTCAAAAGGACATTGAGATAATTCTTGCTTTTCCCACTACAAAAGTGACTTTGAATGTTGAGGAAATGCCTCCCTTAGACATTTTCTACAGTCCTTAACATAAAGTTGTGTAAAAAAGGTGAAGGAAGAAAAGGAAATTAGAGCAATCCTAATCATTAGTACCTGTTGTCTAAGTTAATGTTATGAAACTAGCTCACAAAAAGATAGAAAAGATAGAAGAACGCCTTAGAAATAAGCCTCTTCAAGGGGGCAAACTCCTTTACATTACACAAATGAACAATTCTTGGATGATTCAAATGACAAAACCTCCTTTCCATATATAAGAGTATAAGGGTCATAATATAACCAAACCAACCTAAAAATAATAATATAAAGGCACAAAAATAACAATAGAGGGATTCTATGGGGCACAATAATAAGAATATGGGGAAAATAGGGGCACAACAATAACAATAAGGGATACAACGACAATAGTAATGGGGGAATCACTAGTATTATAGGGACCTAACATGCCCCTCTCCTTCAAAAAAGTGTTTTCCTCAACGCTGGAATAGTTCTGGATGCTTTTGTATAAAATTCTCATCCTCCCATGTGGAATCTTCAACGGGTAAGTTCTTCCACTTGATGAGATACTCTGAAATTGATCAATTTCTTAGTTTTCGAGTTCTTGTTTCTTTGACTGCTTCAGGTTCTGATATGATTTCTCCTTCCTCATCAAGTTCTGGAAATACTGTTTGAACTGGAAGCTTGTCACCTATAACCTTCTTTAAGCATGAAACATGGAAAACTGGGTGCACTCGGGAAGCTGCAGGAGCTCCAATTTGTATGCCATAGTACTTCTTTGCAACACCTTGTATGGCCATAATACTTTGGTGATAATTTATTATCCTTCTTAGCTTGCTTGAGGGACATTTGTTTATATGGTTGTGGCCATAGGAATACCCAATCACCTACATCAAAACTTCTTTCGTTGCGGTGTTGATCTGCCTACTATTTCATTCTATTATGCGCCAAGGTGAGGTTATCCTTTAAGAGTTGGAGAACTTGTTGCTGATGCTCGATGTGATCTTCCACTGCTTGAACCTTAGAATTTTCTCTTAAATATGATGTGATGGATGTTGGATGATATCCATAAAGTTCCATAAATGGGGTCATTTTTGGTTGCAGTGTGGAAGGAAGTGTTATACCACCATTCAGCCAGAGGCAACCATTTGACCCATTGTGCCTGTTTATCAGATACAAAGCAATGAAGATATCCTTCCAAACATTTGTTTACTATCTCAGTTTTCCCATCAGATTGAGGATGATAAGATGAGCTATGAGCTATCTGTGTACAAAGACAAGAAAATAATTTTGTCCAAAAATTTCCAGTGAAAATGGGATCTCTATCACTTACAATAATATTTGGGTTTCCATCTAGCTTTTGAATTGTTTCCATAAATGCAGTAGAAACTGTACTCGCTTTAAATGGATGGGATAATGCACAAAAGTGTGCATACTTGGTAAGTTTGTCAATTACCACCATGATAACACTCTTTCCTTCGGACTTGGGTAAACCTGTGATAAAATCCATTGAAACCTCCTCCCAACATTGGCTTGGAATGGATAAATGTTGTACTAGTCATGGGGTCTTAATTGTTTAACCTTTATTTTGTTGGCAAACCAAACATTCCGCCACAAACTTTTGAATATCCGATTTAAGGCCATCCCAAAAAAAAATCCTTCTTAACCTTGTGGTAGGTTTTTATAAATCCTGAGTGCCCTCATAAGGGAGAGGTGTGTGATTCCCTAAGAATATTTTGTTTGAGTTGGTAATTCTTACATAGGTATAACCTATCCTTGTACCATAACGAATCATTTTTCCAACTAAATGTATCAGATGTACTGGGATCTTGTTGTATCTTTTAAATGAGTGCCCACACTTCCTTCCATTCATCCCTTGCTTCATTTATCCAATCTGGTTGGATAATAGAAATGGCGCAAATAAATACTTCGACATCCTCTTCCTTTCTTGAGAGTGCATCTGCCACAACATTTTGCTTCCCCTTTTCGTAGATGATTTCAAAGTCATAACCCAACATCATTGTGACCCATTTTTGCTACTCTTTTGAATATAATCTTTGTTCTAAAAAGTATTTAAGACTATCATGATCCATTTTTACCTTCAAGTGCCTTCCCATTAGGTAGGGTCGTCATTTCTTAAGTGCATGTAGTATTGCCAACATTTCCTTCTCATAAATAGCTTTGTGTAAATACTTTCCTTTGATTGGACGACTTTCGAAAGCAATGGGTCTTTCTTCCTACATTAAAACAGCGCCAATTCCATTTCCTGAGGTATCACATTCCACAATAAAGGTTTTTGTGAATTCTGGTGTAGCTAAGACTAGTGCTTGGCACATTGCCTCTTTAAGATGTTCAAAGGCCTTCATTGCTTCTGGAGTCCATGAAAATGCATCTTTCTTCAATAATGTTGTTAGAGGTGTTGCTATCCTCCCATAATTCTTAACAAACTTGTGATAATACCCTATCAACCTGAGAAATCCTCATAAATGCTTTATGGATGTGGGGATTTTCCATTCCCTAATGGTTTTAATTTTTCTAGGGTCTACCTTAACACCTTCATGAGATACAATATGACCCAGATATTCCACCTCTTGTACTCCAAAGAAACATTTGGAGATTTTTGCATATAATTTTTCTCCTCCAATAGTTTGAGAACCATGTCAACATGTTGGACATGATCCTTCCAAGACTTGTTGTAGATTAGTA